>JAKZJZ010001161.1:0-30852 GCA_022702705.1 Papilionanthe hookeriana x Papilionanthe teres
AAGTTACGTATTGCTATTACTTTTTGTCAGTCCATCACCAATCGGGTCAACAAGGCGGTCATCGGGTCCGAAATCGACCATTTTGACCAAAGTAGACTTTTTGTCAAAAGTCGACCTATCTGGGTCAACGAGTCGGGCAATCGGGTCAAGAACCGAATCCATTTCGACGAAAGATCGGCTTTTCGGGGTCAAAAAGTCGATCGTACTGGGTCAAATGAGCCGGTGATGGGTCGCAGAAATCGACCATTTCGACCAAAGATCAGTTTTTGGTCAAAAGTCGTCATATCGGGTCAATGTGCTCGGTCATTGGGTCAATAATCTGATCATTATAATCAAAATCGACTTTTCGTCAAAAGTCGAACCTATCGGGTCAATGGCGTGTCATATCGGGTCAATGGTTCGAACCATTTCGACCTACGCTTAACTTTTTGGCCTGACGATGGAGTTGTTGGGTCAATAATCGGGTCATTAGGTCAAACATTTACTATTTTGACCAAAATCAGAATTTTTTTGTCAAAACTTTCACCCATCGGGTCAACGTGAGGGTCATTACTGCGGTCGAACCGACCATTTTCGACCAAAGTCGACTTTTGGTCAAGAGTTGACCTATTTGGTCAATGAGCTGGTCATTGGGTCAAGAATCGACAATTTTGACCGAAGATCGACTTTGGTCAAAAGTCGATCTTTCGGGTCAATGAGCTAATCATCAGGTCAAGAATCGACCATTTCGACCAAAGTCGACTTTTTGGCCGAAATTCGACATGTCATCAATGGGCGGTCATAAGGTCAAAATCGCTATTTCACCAAGGTCAACTTTTGTCAAAAGTCGACTATCAGGTCAATGGGTCGTCATATCGGGTCAATGATCGACCATTTCGACCAAAGTCAACTTTTTGTCGTAGACAGCGTCTATCGAGTCAATAATCGGTCATCAGGTCAAACATTTACTATTTCGACCAAAACTGAATTTTTTTGTCTAAATTTAACTTATCGGGTCAACGGTGGGTCATCAGGTCAGAAATCGACTATTTCGACCAAAAGCAGACTTTTCGGTAAGAAGTCGACCTATTTGGTCAACGAGTCAGGACACTGGTCGAAGAATCGACCATTTCGACCAAAGATCGCTTTTTGGTCCAAAGTTGACCTATCGGGTCAATGGGCTCGGTTATCAGGTATAAGAATCGACCATTCTCGACCAAAGTCAACTTTTGTCAAAAAGTCGACCTATCGGGGTCAATGGGCCGGTCAATCGGGGTCAAGGATACGATCCATTTCGACCAAAGTCGACTTTTTGGCCGAGAGATCGACTTATTAGGTCCACAGTTACCGGTCATCGGGGTCAAAGGAATCGATTATCGACACCAAAATTTACTTTTGGTCAAAGTACGACCCATTGTGCAAATCGGGTTGGCTCATCAGGTGCGAATGATCGACTCAGCTATCGACCAAAGTCGACTCTTCGGTCGAGAGCCGACCTATTGGGTGAATGAGTTGGTCATTAGTGTCAAGAATCGACCATTTCGACCAAAGATTGACATTTTGCTCAAAAGTTGACCCTCCGAGACGCTTCTGGGAGATCGGCCGGGTCAGTCATCGGGTCAAAAATCGACGATTTCGACCAAAGTCGACTTTTCGTCGTAGATTCGACCAATTCGTCAACGTAATTTCGGTCATCGCGTAAAAATGATCGACCACTTTCGACCAAAGTCAGGATTTTCGTCAAAAGATGGAGTCCATTCGGTATTAATGAGATGGTCATTGGGATCGAAATCGACCTTACTCTTTTGACCGTAGCCGACTTATTTGTCAAAAGTCTAACCTATCGGGTCAATGGGGTTGGCCATTAGGCCGTAATCAAACTCTATTTTCGACCAAAAATCGACTTTTTGGTCAAAAGTCGACCTATCGGGTCAATCGGGTCGGTCATCGGGTCAAGGATCGACCATTTCGACCAAAAGATGGACTTTTGGTTCAAAAGTCGACCTAGTCGGTCAATGGTCGTCATCGGGTCAAAAATCGACCATTTCGACCAAAGTCGACTTTTAATAAGATGTCGACCTATCGGTCATCAGGTCGATCATTGGTCAAAATTCGACTATTTTGACCAAAATCGACTTTTTGGTCAAAAGTCGACTCTATCGAGTCAATGGCGTTCGTCATCGGTTAAGGATCGACCATTTTCGACTAAAGTCAATTTTTTAGTCGAGATCGACTTATCGGGTCAATAATTGATTATTAAGTCAAAAATCGACTATTTTCGACCAAAATCAACTTTTGGTCAAAAGTCGACTCATTGAGGTCTAATCGAGTCTGTCACGGTCAAGGATCGATCATTTCGACCAAAGTCGACTATTTGGCCGTCGAAAGTCGACTACGCATCAATCAGTCAACGAGCTCACTATTGGTCAAATATCATGCACATTTCGACCAAAGTCGACTTTTTGGTCGAGAGTCGACCTATCGGGTCAATAATTGGTCATTAGATTCAAAAATCAATTATTTCGACCAAAATCGACTATTTGGTCAAAAATAATTCCATTGGGTCAATGGGTCATTCATCGGTCAATAATCGACCATTTCGATCAAAGTCACATTTCTGGCGTAACTGATCGACTTATCGGGTCAATATTTGGTCATTAGTTCAAAAATCGACCATTTTAACCAAAAATTGACTTTTTGGTCAAAAGTCGATATATTAGGCCAATGGGTCGGTCATCAGTCGAAGGATTAACTATTTCGACCAAAGCCAAACTTTTCGGGTCAAAAGTCGACCTATTGGTCGACATGTTGCCATCAGGTCAAGGATCGACCATTTCGACCAAAGCCGACTTTTTGTCGAAGATCGGCCTACTGGGTCAATGGATTGGTCATTAGGTCAATAATCAACTATTTCTACCGAAATCGACTTTTGGTCAAAAGTCGACCTATCGAGCCACTAGCCGGTCATTCGGGCCAAGGATCGACCATTTCGACCAAAGTCGACTTTTAGTCAAAAGTCGATCTATCGGGTCAATGAGCTGGTCATCGAGTTAAGGATCGACCATTTTCGACCAAAGTCGACTTTTTGGTCGAGATCGACCTATTGGGTCAATAATTGGTCATTAGGTCAAAAATCGACTATTTCGACCAAAATCGAATTTTTTGTCAAAAGTTAACCTATCTGAGTCAATATATGTGGTCATCGGGCTCGAAATCGACCATTTCGACCAAAGTCGACTTTTTGTCTAAAAGTCGACCTATTTGGTCAATGAGTCGGTAATTTGGTCAAGAATTAACCATTTCGACCAAAGATGACTTTTTGGTCAAAAGTCGATCTATCAGGTCAATGTGGGTCATTAGGTCAAAGTCGACCATTTTGACCACAAGTCGACTTTTTGGTCAAAAGTCGACCTATTGGGTCAATGGGTCGGTCATCAGGTCAAGATCGACTCATTTTGACCAAAAGTCGACTTTTTGTCAAAATCGACATATTGGGTCAATAATTGGTCATTAGGTCAAGAATCGACTATTTCGACCAAAATCGACTTTGTCAATAAGTTCGACCATCTGGGTCAATGGGCTGGTCATCGGGTCAAAGATCGACCATTTTGACCAAAGTCGACTTTTTGGTCAAAAGTCGACTCTATCGGGTCAATGGGTTGATCATCAGGTCAAAGATCGACCATTTCGACCAAAGTCGACTTTTTGGTCAAAAGATCGACTTATCGGGTCAATGGATCGGTCATTATGTCAAAAATTCGACTATTTTAACCAAAATTCAACTTTTTGGTCAAAAGTCGACCTATTGGGTCAATGGGTCGGTCAGTCAAGGATCGATCATTTCGACCAAAGTCGACTTTTTGGTCGAGATCGACTTATTCGGTCAATGAGTCGGTCATTAAGTCAAAAATCGACTATTTTGACCAAAATTAACTATTTGGTCAAAAGCTTGACTTATTAGGTCAATGAGGTATGTTATCGGTCAAGAATCAATCCATTTCGACTAAAGTCGACTTTCTTGATCAAAGAGTCGATCATCGGTCAATCGGTCATGTCATCGTCAAAAATCGACCATTTTCGACCAAAGTCGACTTTTTGGTCAAAAGTCAACTTATTAGGCTAACTGAGTCGGTCATTAGGTCAAGAATCGACCATTTTCGACCAAAGTCAGTTTTTCGTCAAAAGTGATCAATTTCGTCAATGGCAAGTCGATTATTGAAGTCACCAGAATCGACCAATTTTATCAACAAAAGTCAATCATTATTCGGTCAATAAGTCGACCATTTTGACTGAAGTCAATGATCGGGCTCAAAGTCGGGTCAAGGATCAACTATTTCGATCAAAATTGAATTTTTGTCAAAATCGACTTTATCAGGTCAATGGGTCGGTATCATTTGGTCAAGGATCGACTATTTTGACCAAAGTTGACTTTTTTGGTCAAAAGTCGACTCTATTGGGTCGATGGGTCGATTGGTCGTCAAGGATCGACTCATTTCGACCAAAGTTGACTATTTTGGTCAAGAGATCGACCTATTTGGTCAATAATCGGTCATTATGTCAAAATCGACCATTTTCGACTCAAAATCGACTTTTTGGTCTAAAGTCGACTCTATCGGTCAACAGCTGCGGTCATTCTGGGTCAAGAATCGACCATTTCGATCAGAATTGACTTTTTGGTCAAAAGTTGACCTTATTGGGTCAATGGGTGTGTCATTGGGTCAAGGATTGACCATTTTCAACAAAGTTAACTTTTGGTCAAAAGTTGACCTATTAGGTCAATAATTGGTCATCGGGTCAAAATCGACTATTTCGACCAAAATCGACTTTTTGGTCAAAAGTCGACTCCATCTGGGTCAATGAGTCGGTCATTGTGTTACGAATCGACCATTTCGACCAAAGTCGACTTTTTGGTCAAAAGTCGACTTATTGGGTTGCGTCATTATCGGGTCAAGAATCGACCATTTCGACCAAAGTCGACTTTTCGGGTCAAAGATCGATTTATTTGGTCAATAAATTGGTCATTAGAGTCAAAATATCGACTATCTTCGACCAAAATCGACTTTTGGTCAAAAGTCGACCTATTGGGTCAATGGGTTGGTCATTAGGTCAAAGATTAACCATTTCGACCAAAGTTGACTTTTTGGTCAAAAGTTGACCTATTGGGTCAATGGGTCTGTCCATCGGGTCCATTAAATCGGCCGTTATCGACCATTTCAAATCGCAAAGTTACATTTTTCGGTCGAAAGATCGACCTATTGGGTCAATAATCAGTCATTGTGTCAAAGATCGACTATTTCGACTCAAAATTGAACTTTTTTGTCAAAAGTTAACCTATTGAGTCAATTAGTTGGCCATTGGGTCGAGAATCGACCATTTCGACCAAAATCGACTTTTGGTCAAAAGTCGACATATTGGGTCAATGTGTTCGTCATTGTGTCAAGGATCGACCATTTCGACCAAAGTTGACCTTTGGTCAAAAGTCGACCTATCAGGTCAATGGGCTGGTCATTCGAGTCAAGAATCGACCATTTCGACCAAAGTCGACTTTTGGTCAAAAGTTGACTTATTGGGTCAATGAGATGGTCATTAGGTCAAGAATCGACTATTTCGACCAAAATCGACTTTTGGTCAAAAGTCGAGCCTATCGAAATCAATTCAGTCATTGTAGTCAAGGATTGATCATTTTGACCAAAGTTGACTTTTGTATCAATAGGTCGAATTATTGGGTCGAAATTAATCGTCGTAGTCAAAATCTGATTATCTTGATCAAATGACTTGTCAAAATCGACTATATTGGTCAAAAATTCTACGTTAAGATTGCATTTGGTCAAAAGTTGACCTATCGGGTCAATCATCGGGTCATCGGATCGAGTTATCATTTCGACCAAAGTTGACTTTTCGTCAAAAGTTAACCTATTCGGTCAATGGAGTCGGTCATTCGGGTCAAGGATCGACCATTTTCACCAAAGTCGACTTTTTGGTCAAAAGTTGACTTATCGGGTCAATGGTTGGTCATTAGGTCAAAATCGACTATTTCGACCAAAATTGATTTTTCGTCAAAAGTCAACTCAGTCATCAATGGAGGTCATTAGGTCAAGGATCGACCATTTTGAATCAAAGTTAACTTTTTGGTCAAAAGTCGAACCTATCGGAGATACATTGGGTCGGATCGACCATTTCGACCAAAGTCAACTTTTTTAGTCGAGAGTCGACTTATTAGGTCAATAATCGTCATTAGGTCAAAAATCGACTATTTCGACCAAAATCGACTTTTTGGTCAAAAGTCAACTTATTGGTCAATGAGCTCGTCATTGGGTCAAGGATTGACCATTTCGACCAAAGTCGATTTTGGTCAAAAGTCGACCTATTGGGTCAATGGGTTGGTCATCGGGTCAAAGATCGACCATTTTGACCAAAGCCGACTTTTGGTCAAAGATTAACTTATCGGGTCAATAATTGGTCATTAGGTCAAAAATCGATTATTTTCGACTCAAAATTGACTTTTTTGGTCAAAAGTTGACCCATTAGTCAACGGGGTTGTTATCGGGGTCAAAGATCGACCATTTCGACCAAAGTCGACTTTTTGGTCAAAAGTCGACCTATTCGGGTCAATGGGTCAGTCATTGGAGTCGAAATCGACCATTTCGACCAAAGTCGACCTCTGTCAAGTCAGAAGGCATGACCGGTCATTACAGATCGACCATTTAAACCAAAGCGTCATTTTAGTCAAAGATTAACTTATCGTGTCAATAATCTGTTCATTGTGTCAAAACGTCTGATTCGACCAAAAGTCGACTTTTGGTCAAAAGTCGTCCTGTCAACTACGGGGTCATGGATCGGATTGACCATTTTCACCAAAGTCACTTTTGGTCAAACAGGACGACATGTGCGAGTGGGCGATCATTGCTGCAAGGATCGTTTATATCGACTAAAATCGACATTTCGGGTCGAAAAGTCGACTCATTGAGTCAATGAGTTCGTTCATTGGTCAAGGATCGACTATTTCGACCAAAGTTGACTTTCTGGTCAAAAGTCGACTCCATTGGGTCAATGGGTCGGTCATCAGGTCAAGGATCGACCAATTGATTAGCCAAACGTCGACTCTTTTCGGTCAAGAGGTTGACTTATTTCAATAATCGAGTCATTATGATCAAAATTGACTATTTTTCTCAAACAAATTTATCTATTGGGTCATATATGTTGGTTATCGAGTCAAAGATTGGTCATTTTGACCATAGTTGTCTTTTCGGCCAAAAGTCGACCTAATGGGTAAATGGGTTAGCTTAGATTGGCGAATCGACATTTTGACCAAAGTTGACTTTTTGTTCAAGTGATCGACTTATTGGGTCAATAATTGGTCATTAAGGTCAAAAATCGATTATTTTGACCTAAATTAATTTTTTGGTCAAAAGTCGATCCGATTGGTGTCAATGGGTGTGTTCATTGGGTCGAAATCGAACATTTCGACCAAAGTCGATTTTTGGTCAAAAGTTAACCTATTTGGTCAATGAGATCGGTCCTTAGGTCAAAAATTGTATCATTTTCGACCAAAGTTGACTTTTTGGTCAAAGATCGACTCATTGGTCAATGGGTTCGGTTATTAGGTCAAAGATTGACTATATCGACATCAAAATTGAATTTTTGTGTCAAAAGTCGTAACCCATTGGGTCAATGAGGTGGTCATCGGGTCAGAAGATCGACCATTTTGATCCAAAGTTCGACTTTTTGGTCGTAAAACTTTATTGGGTCAATGAGGTGGTCATTAGGTAAAGAATCGACTATTTTGACCAAAGTTGACATTTTGGTCGAGAGTCGATCTTATTGAGTCAATGGGTCGCTCATTAGTATTCAATAGATCGACTCATTCTGACCAAAGTTCACTTTATGGTCAAAGTTTACCTAGTCGGGGTCGATGGGTTAGTTCATCGGGTCAAGGAATGACCATTTAATGACCGCAAGTTGACCTTTTAATGGTCGACAGATTAACCTATTGTGTCAATAATTGGTCATTAGTGTCGAAAAATTGACTATTTTGGCCAAAAGCTTTGTCTTTATCGGGTCAATGGGTCGGTTATCGAGTCAAAGATCGACCATTTTCGACCAAAGTCGACTTTTTGGTCGAAACTTGACTCTATTGGGTCAATGGGTCGGTCATCAGGTAAGAAATCGACTATTTCGACCAAACATCGACTTTTTAGTCAAAGTTTTTCGTAAAGTTGACTTATCGGGTCAATGGAATCGTCATTAAAGAAAGATCACCAATTTCGACCAAAATTCAATTTTGTTAGTCGAGAAGTCGACTTATCGGAGCCAACGGGTAGTCATTAGGTCAAGGATCGACCATTTGACCAAAGATCGACTTTTTGCTCACAAGTTAACCTATTAGGTCAATGGATTACTATCGGAGTCAAAGATCGATACATTGCAATTCAAAGATCGACTTTTTTGTTAAAAAGTCGACCTATCAGGTCAATGGGCTGTCTATCGGGTCAAGGGATCGACTATTTTCGACCAAAGTCATTTTCGGCTCGAGATCGACTTATCATGGGTCAATAATCGTCATTAGTCGAATCGATCTATTTTTACCCAAGTCGACTTTTTGGTCAAAAGTCGACCTATTGGGTCAATGTGTCGGTAATTGGGTCAAGAATCGACCATTTTGACGAAAATTGACTTTTTGGTCAAAAGTTGATCTATTTGTGTCAATGGGTAATCGAGCTCATCGGATTCGACCAAAGTCACTTTTACACAAAAGTCGACTCATCGGGTCAACGAGGTCAGGTCATCGGTCGAAATTCGACCATTTCGATACAAAGCCGACTTTTGGGTCGAGATCAGAGTTTATCTGTCGGATCAAATGAGTCAGTATTGTTAATCGATACATTTTGACCAAAATGACTACTTTTGGTCAAAGGTCGACTTATCGGGGTCACTGGTCGTCATTCGAGTCAAAGATCGATCTATTTTGCACCAAAGTCGATCTTTGGTCAAAAGTCAACTATTTGGCGATGATTAATTGGGTCAATAATCAAGATTAGGTAAAATCGACTATTTCGACTCAAAATTGAATTTTTGGTCAAAAGATAACCCATTGTGTCATCAGGAGTTGTTGGGTCAAGAATCGAATTATATCTTGACTCGAAGATTGACATTTTCGGTCAAAGTCGACCCATTTCGACCAAAGTCGAATTTTTGGTCAAAAGTCAACCCATCGAGTCAATGGATGGTCATCAGTCGAAATTAACCAATTCGATCAAATTCGACTTATTAGTAAAAAGTCGACCTATTCCGTCAATGGGCTGGTATTCGGTAAAAAATTTACCATTTTGATCAAAGATGACTTTTTGGTCAAAAGTCGAATCGATCTGGGTAAATGGGTCGGTCATCGGGTCAAGAATCGACCATTTTGCACCAAAGTCGACTTTTTGTGTCTCAAAAGTTCATACCTATCGGATCAATGGATCATATCACTAAGATTAACTCTTTGGTCAAAAGTTAACCCATCGAAAAGTCAATGGGTGTTCATCGGGGTTAGAATTTGACCATTTCGACCAAAGTTGACTTTTTGTCAAAAAGCTTGACCTATTCGGCCAATCGAGTCGACACTAGGATAGAATCGACCATTTTCGACCAAAGATTGACTTTTCTGTCAAAAGTCGGACTATTGGATCAATGGGTCAGGTCATTGGGTCAAAAATTAACCATTTTGATCAAAGTTGATTTTTGGTCAAAAGTCGATCTATTGGGTCAATGAGATCGGTCATTATGTAAAAATTGATTATTTCGACCAAAATTAACTATTTCGGTCAAAAATCGATCTATTATGTGGGTCAATGAGTTTGGTCATCAGGCCAAGGATCGACCATTTTGACTAAAGTTGACTTCTATTTGGTCAAAGATCAACTTAATGGGTCAATCAATCGGTCGATTATCATTCAAAAATTGACTATTTTGGCTAAAGTTAATTCTTTACCAGTGATCAAAGTTGACTAATCGACAATACGCATACAGTAAAATCGATTATCTAGTCAAGAATCGATATTTTTGACCAAAAGTTAGACTCATTTGGTACAATGAGTCGGTCATTGGTCCAAAGATTCAATTCATTTTGACCAAAGATCGACTTTTGGTCAAAAGTTGACTATTCGGTCAATAGTCTGGTCATTAGGTCAAAAATCGACTATTTCGATTAAATTCACTTTTTTAGCCAAAGTCAATTTATCGGGTCAATGGTCGTCATCGGGTCAAGAATTGACAATTTTGATCATAAGTTGACTCTTTGGTCAAGAGACTCGATCTTCATTTGGTCAAATAATTGTGCCATTATGTCAAATAAATTTACTATTTCGATCAAAATTAATTCTTTTGTCAAAAGTTCAATCTACTGTTACATAGGTTGGTCATTGGGTCAAGGATCGACCATTTCACCAAAGTTAATTTTTGGTCAAAAAGTCGATTTATTTGGTCAATTAGCTCAGAATCGCATTAACGAATTGATCGTCAATAAAGATCTACTGTTTCTGTCAAAATTTGATCATTTCACCAAAGTATAATCATTGTCATTGGTCCAGATCAATTTTATCGTGTTACGTTCAGTAAAGCATCATGTCACATTCGCGTTAGGTTAGTATCGACTATTTCGAACAATAATTCACTTTTTAGTCAAAAGTCAACTCATCAAGTCAATGGGTTATTATTAGGTCAAGGATTGACTCATTTCGACCAAAGTCGTACTTTTCGTCGAGATCGGTTGGATCTATCAAGTCAATCGGTCGTCATTCGGTCAAAATTGACCATTTCGACCAAAGTCGACTTTTCGTGCAAAAGTCAATCATCGGGTCAATGAGCGTCATCGGTCGATGATCAATTCATTTTGACCAAAGCTCGACTTTTCGGTCAAAAGTCGACCTATTGGTCATCGCAAAGGATCGCAAGATCATTATTTTGACCAAAGTCGATCTTTAGGGTCAAAAGTCGACCATCGGGTAATGGGTCGATCGGTCAAATTGACCATTTTGACCAAAGTTAACTTTTTGGTCAAAAGTTGACCTATTGGGTCAAGGGATTGTTATTGGGTCAAGGATTAATCATTTTGACCAAAGTTGACTTTTTGGTCAAAAGTTGATCTATTGGGTCAATGAGCTGGTCGTTGGGTTAGAAATTGACCATTTAGACCGAAGTTAACTTTTTGGTCAAAAGTTGACCTTATTGGGTCAATGGGGCTGTCATTAAGTCAAAAATTGACTATTTTGACCAAATTAACTTTTTGGTCAAATGTCGATCTATCGGGTCAATGGGTCGGCCACTTAGTCAAAGATCGGATCATTCTGACCAAAGTCACTTTTGGTCAAAAGTCGATCTATCGGGTCAATTGGTCAGTCATCGGTCAAGGATCGACTATTTCACCAAAGTTGACTTTTTGGTCGCGATCGACTTATCGGGTCAATAATCGATCATTAGGTCAAAAATTTGATTATTTTGACTAAAATCGAACTTTTTGGTCAAAAGTTAACTCCACTGGTCGATCGGTAGTCATTGTTGTGAAATTGACCATTTTGACCAAAGTTGATTTTTTGTCAAAAGTCAATCTATTCGTCAATGCAGCGTCGGTCAAGAATCGATCATTTTGACGCAAGAGTACTTTTGGTCAAAAGTTGACCTATTGTGTCAATGGTTGGTCATCAGTCAAAAATCGACTCATTTGACCAAAGTCAACTTTTTGCTCAATAAGTCGACCTATTGGGTCAATGGGTCGTCATTAGGTCAAGGATCGACCATTTTCGACCAAAGTTGACTTTTCGTCAAAAGTCGACCTATTAGGTCAATGGTCTGCTATCGGGTCAAGGATCGACCATTTTGACCAAAGTCAATTTTGGTCAGAGATCGACATATTGGTCAATAATCGGTCATTAGGTCAAAAATTGATTATTTTGACCAAAATTAAATTTTTGTCAAAAGTTAACCTATTAGTCAATGTGGCTGATCATTGGGTCAAGAATCAACCATTTTGACCAAAGTCGACTTTTGGTCAAAAGTTAACCTATTATAGTCAATGTGTTGGTCATTACGTCAAGTAATCGACCATTTTTAACCAAAATCGACTTTTTGGTCAAAAGTCGATTTATCGGGTCAATGAGTTGTCATTGGGTCAAGGATCAACATTTTGACCAAAGTTGATCTTTGGTCAAAAGTTGACATATTGGGTCAATGGGTTGGTCATTATCAGGATCGACCATTTTCAAAGTAATACGTGTCAATATGTCGAATTCACCATTTCGACCAAAGTCAACTTTTTGGTCAAAGATTAACCTATCGGGTCAATGGGTCAGGTCATCGAGTCAAGAATCGACTATTTCGACCAAAGTTAACTTTTTGGTCAAAAGTTAACTTATCGAGTCAATAAGTTGGCCATCGTGTCAAAGATCGAATTCATTTTGTACCAAAGTTGACTTTTTAGTCAAAAGTCAACATATTGGGTCAATGAGTCAGGTAATTGCGTCAAGAATACGATCTATTTCGACTCAAAGATGACTTTTTGATCAAAAGTCGACCTATCGTTGGTCAATGCAGTCGGCCATTGGGTCAAGAATCGACCATTTCGACCAAAGTTGACTTTTTAGCTCAAAAGTCGATCTATTAGTCAATGGGTGGTCATCTGGGTCAAAAATCGACCATTTTCGACCAATGAATCGACTTTTCGTCGAAAGTCGACCTATCAATAACTGACGTCATCGGGTCAAAGATTAGCTATTTCGACCAAAAGTCGACTTTTCGGTCAAAAGTCAACTTAATCAGGTCAATGGGCTTGTCATCGGGTCGAGATCGACCATTTTGACCAAAGTCGACTTTTGGTCGAAAGATCGACTTATTGGGACGAATCAATGGTCATTCGGTCAAAATCTGACTATTTCGACCAAAATCGACTTTTTGGTCAAAAGTCAATTGTCAACGGTGGTCATTGGGTCAGACTTGACCATTTTGGCCAAAGATGACTATTTTGGTCAAAAGTACCTATTTTTGACCAAAATCAATTTAGCCAAAAGTTAAGCCTTTGATCAACAGGCAGTCAAGAGGTTGAATCGACATTTTTTAACAAAGTCGACATTTTGGTCAAAAAGTCGACTCTTGTGGTCAATCAGCTTAGTAGTCGGTCAAGAATCGACTCATTTTGACCGATGATGACTTTTTAGCGTCAAAAGGTTACCTTATTAGGTCAATTGGTCATTATGTCAAAAATTAACTAGTTTGACCAAAGTCGACTTTTCGGTCAAAAGTCAATCTATCGGCTCAATGGATTTATCATCGATCAAGGATCGACCATTTTGACCAAAGTTGACTTTCTGGTCGAGATCGACTAATTAGGTTAATAATTAGTACATCAATTCAAATCGACCATCTACGTCATTGGATCAATAATTATTTTGCCAAAATTAAATTTTTTGTCAAAGGTCGACCCACTCGGGTCAACGAGCGCGTCATTAAGTCGAAATCGAATAACTTTTCGACAAAATTCAACTTTTTGGTCAAAAGTCGAACTCATTTGCACAATGAGCTTGTTAATTGGGTCAAGAATCGACAATTTTGACCAAGATGACTTTTTGGTCAAAAAGTTAATCTATTGATCAATATGTCATTGTGTCAAAAATCGACCATTTCAATTAACGTCGATTTTTCGTCAAAAGTCGACTTAATTGTCAAAGGGTGGTCATTCGGTCAAAATTTGACTATTTTTGACATAAAATTGATCTTTTGGTCAAAATTTGATCTCATTTGGGTCAATGGTGCTCATTATCGGGTCAAAGATCGACTACTTTCGACTAAAAGTCAACTTTTTTGTTCATAGATCGATTTATTGGGTCAATAACTCGGCTATACGTCCAAAATCGATATTTCAATCAAAATTAACAATTTTGGTCAAAAGTTGATCTATCAGATCAACTACAGTAGTCATCGGGTCCAAATTGTAATTTTCAAGCTAACTTTCTTGGTCGATAATCGGATCTATTTGGTCAATAAGTGGTTATCAGTTAAGACATCAACTATTTTGACTTCAAGATGTCATTTTTTGGTCAAAAGTTGACCTATTGGGTCAATGGGTTCGTCATCGTCAAGGATTGACCATTTTAACCAAAGTTGACATTTTGGTCAAAAGTCGATCTATTAGATTAATGGGTCAAGTATTAGTCAATAAGTATCGACCAGTTATTCGTTAACACGTCAATATGTCGATCATTGTTATTGGTCAAGATCGATTAACCAATGTACTTGTCAAAGTCGATCTATCGGGTCAATTGGGCTGTGATAGTTAAGAATCGACCATTTTGACCAAGATTAACTTTTCGGTCAAAAGTCGACCTATCGGGTCAATGAGTTGCGTCAATTCGGTCAGAATCGATCATTTTAACCGAAGATGACTTTTTAGTGAAAAGTCGACCTATCGGGCACGATGGCGTTCGTCATCGGGTCAAAAACTAACCATTTTGACCAAAGTCGACTTTTTGGTCAAAAGTCGATCTACTCGGGTCAATGGGTGGTCATTCAAGTCAAAAATCGACCATTTTGACCAAAATCGACTTTTGGTCAAAAGTCGACCTATCGGATCAATCGGGTTTGTTATCGTGTCAAGGATTGATCATTTTCGACCAAAGTCGACTTTTCGTCATAGATGGACTTATTAGGTCAATAATTAGTCATTCGGTCAAAAATTAACTATTTTCGACCAAAATTAAATTTTTGGTCAAAAGTTAACCTATCGAGTCAACTGAGTAGTCATTGCAGTCAAAAATTTATCATTTTGACTAAAGTTGATCCAAAGATGATTTCTTGGTCAATGAGTCGGATAATTGGGTCAAGAATCGACCATTTCGACCAAAGATCGACTTTCTTTGGTCAAAATCGACCTATCGGGTCAATGAGTCGGTCATCGGGTCAAAAATCGACCATTTTCGACTCAAAGCTGTCATTTTGGTCAAAAGTCGACCTATCGGGTCAATGGGTGGTCATTAAGTCAAAAATTGATTATTTTCACCAAAATCGACTATTTGGTCAAAAGTCGACCTATCAAGCAATGGGTTCGTCATTAGGTCAAGGATTAATCATTTTGACCAAAGTTGACTTTTTGGTCGAGATCGATTTACGGGTCAATAATTGGTCATTAATTCAAAAATTGATCAATTTCGACCAAAGTCGAATTTTTGATCAAAAGTCGACCTATTGGGTCAATGGGTCAGTTATCGGGTCAAGGATCGACCATTTCGAACAAAGTTGATTTTTTGGTCAAAAGTTAATCTATCAAGTCAATGAGTTATGGTCATTGGGTCATCGAATCGACCATTTTCGACCAAAGTCGACTTTTAGTCAAAGATCGAACTATCAGCCAATAATCGTCATTAGGTTAAAAATCGACTATTTTGACCAAAGTTGATTTTTTGGTCAAAAAATGACCAATGGGGTCAATGGGTTGGTCATCGGGTCAAGGATCGACCATTTCGACCAAAGTCGACTTTTTGGTCAAAAGTCGACCTATATGGTCAATGGGTCAGTCATTAGGTCAACGATCGACCATTTTGACCAAAGTCGACTTTTGGTCAGAAGATCGACTTATTTCGAGTCAATTGGTTCATTAGGTCAAAAATCGACTATTTCGACCAAAATTAACTTTTTGGGTCAAAAGTCGATCTAATTGGGTCAATAGGGTGGTCATCAGGTCAAAATCGACCATTTTGACCAAAGTCGACTTTTGGTCAAAAGTTGACTTATTTGGTCAATGAGCTCGTCATTAGTGTCAAGAATCGACCATTTTGACCGAAGATCGACTTTTCGGTCAAAATTTGATCTATTGGGTCAATGATTCGTCATCGGGTCAAAATCGATCATTTGACCAAAGTTGATTTTTGGTCAAAATCGACCTATTCGTATCAATGGGTCGTCATTAGGTCAAAAATTGATCATTTTGACCAAAATTGACTTTTGGTCAAAAGTTGACTTATTGGGTCAATGAGTTACTATTGGGTCAAGGATCGACCATTTTTACCAAAGTCGACTTTGATTAAGATTGACTTATTGGTCAATAATCGTCATTGGTCAAATCGATAATGTTGACCAAAATTGAACTTTGGTTAACAAGTGAGCATCATTAACGGGTCAAGGATCGACCATTTTGACTAAAGTCGATTTTTTGGTCAAAAGTTGAACCTATTCGGTCAATGAGTCGGTAATCGGGTCAAGAATCGACCATTTTGACCAAAGATGACTTTTTCGGTCAAAGATTTGACCTATTGGGTCAATGGTCTGGTCATTGGGTCAAAAATTGACTATTTTGACCAAAAGTTGAACTTTTGGTCAAAAGTCAATTTATCGGGTCAATCGGTAGTCATCAGGTCAAAAATCGACTATTTTGACCAAAGTTGACTTTTTGGTCAAAAGTCGACCTATTGGGTCAATGGATCAGTCATCGGGTCAAGTATCGACCATTTCGACCAAAGTTGACTTTTGGTCGAGATCGACTTATCGGGTCAATAATCGGTCATTAAGTCAAAAATCGATCATTTTGACCAAAATCGACTTTTTGGTCAAAAGTCGACCTATTGGGTCAATGGGTCAGGTCATTAGGTCAAGGATTGACCATTTTGACCAAAGTTGACTTTTTGGTCAAAAGTTGACTCTATTTGGTCAATGAGTTCGTTATCGGGTCAAGGATCGACCATTTTGACCAAAGTCGACTTTTTGGTCAAGAGATCGACCTATCGGGTCAATAATCGTCATTAGGTCAAAATCGACTATTTTGACAAAATCGACTTTTGGTCAAAAGTCGACCTATTGGGTCAATCGGTAGTTCATTGGGTCAAATCGACCATTTCGACCAAAGTCGACTTTTTGGTCAAAAGTCGACCTATTTGGTCAATGAGTCAAGCATTAGGTCAAGAATCGACCATTTTGACCAAAGATGACTTTTGGTCAAAAGTCGACCTATTGGTCAATGGTCGATCATTGGGTCAAAAATCGACTCATTTTCGACTCAAAGTCAATTTTTGTCAAAAGTCGACCTATCGGGTCAACGACGGTCATTAGGTCAAAATCGACTATTTCGACAAAGTCAACTTTTTGGTCAAAAGTTGACCTATCGGGTCAATGAGCTGGTCATCAGTCAAGGATCGACCATTTCGACCAAAGTCGACTTTTTGGTCGTAGATCGAATTTTGGTCAATAATGGTCATTAGGTGAAAAGTTGACAATTTGACCAAAATTGAATTTCTGGTCAAAAGTTAACCCTTTTGGTCAAATGGGTGGACTTTGGGTCAGAAATTGACTATTTTGGCCAAAGTTGACTTTTTGGTCAAAAGTCAATCTACTTGTCAATGAGCTCGTAATTAGATCAAGAATCGACCATTTTGACCAAAGTTGATTTTTAGTCAAAAGTCGACTTATCGGGTCAATGGGTCAGTATCGGGTCAAAAATTGACCATTTCGACCAAAGTTGACTTTTTGGTCAAAAGTTAACCTATTGGGTCAATGAATTGTCATTAGGTCAAAAATTGATCATTTTGACCAAAATTGACTTTTTGGTCAAAAGTTGATCTATTGGGTCAATGGGTTTGTCATTGGGTCAAGGATTGACCATTTTGACCAAAGTTGACTTTTGGTCGAAGATCGACTTATCGGTCAATAATCGGTCATTACGTCAAACATTCATTATTTTGACTCAAAATCGACTTTTGGTCAAAAGTTGACCTATCGGGTCAATATCGGCTGGTCGAAATCGACCATTTTGACTAAAGATTGATCTTTTGATCAAAAGTCGACCTATTTGGTCAATGAGTCGGTAATTCGGTCAAGAATCGACCATTTCGACCAAAGATCGACTTTTGGTCAAAAGTCGACCTATTAGGTCAATAGGTCGTCATTCAGTCAAGAATCACCATTTTGACCAAAGATTGACTTTTTGGTCAAAAGTCAATCTATTGGGTCAATAGTCGTCATTACGTCAAGAATCGACTATTTTGACCAAAGTTGACTTTTTGGTCAAATGTCGACCTATTGGTCAATGGTTATTATTGGCAATGATCACCATTTTCGACCAAAGTTGACTTTTTGGTCAAAGATCGACTTATTGGGTCAATAATCGGTCATTAGGTCAAAATCGACTATTTTGACCAAAATTGACTTTTTGGTCAAAAGTTAACCTATTCGAGTCAATGAGGTCAGTCATTGGGTCGAAAATCGACCATTTTAACCAAAGTTGACTTTTTGGTCAAAAGTCGACCTATTTGGTCAATGAGTCGGTCATTGGGTCAAGAATTCGACCATTATTCGACCAAAGACGACTTTTTGGTCAAAAGTTGACCTATTGGTCAATAGTCGGTCATTGAGTCAAAAATCGACTCATTTTGATCAAAGTTGACTTTTTGGTTAAAAGTTAACCTATTGGGTCAACGGGTGGTCATTACGTCAAAATCGACTATTTTCGACCAAAATCGACTTTTTGGTCAAAAGTCGACCTATCAGGTCAATGGGTCAGTCATCGGGTCAAGGATCGACCATTTCGACCAAAGTCGACTTTTGGTCAGAGATCGACTTATTGGGTCAATAATCGGTCATTAGGTCAAAATCGACTATTTTGACTAAAATTGAATTTTTGGTCAAAAGTTAACTCCATCATGGTCAATGAGTGGTCATTGGGTCAAAATCGACCATTTTGACCAAAGTTGACTTTTCGTCAAAAGTTGACTCTATTTGGTCAATGAGTTTGGTCATCGGGTCAAGAATCGACCATTTTGACCAAAGTCGACTTTTGGTCTGAAAGTTAACTTATTGGGTCAATGAATCAGTCATTAGGTCAAAAATCGACCATTTTGACTAAAATCGATTTTTCGGTCAAAAGTCGACCTATCAGATAATGAGTCGGTCATCAGGTCAAAAATCGACCATTTTGACCAAAGTCGACTTTTTGATCAAAAGTCGACCTATCGGGTCAATGAGTCGTCATTAGAGTCAAGGATCGACCATTTCACCAAAGTCGACTTTTTGGTCAGAGATCGACTTATCGTGGTCAATAATCGGTCATTAGGTCAAATCGATTTGTCATCAAATTAATTTCAACGGATGGTCATTGTGGTCAAGGATCAACCATTTCGACCAAAGTTGACTTTTTGTCAAAAGTTGAACCTATTGGGTCAATGAGTCAGTACATTAGGTCAAGAATCGACCATTTCGACCAAAGATTGACTTTTTGGTCAAAAGTCGACCTATCTGGTCAATGGGTCGGTCATTGGGTCAAAAATCGATCATTTCGACCAAAGTTGACTTTTTGGTCAAAAGTTGATCTATCGGGTCAATGGTGGTCATTAGTCAAAATCAACTATTTTGACCAAAGTCGACTTTTGGTCAAAAGTCGACCTATTGGGTCAATGGGCTTGTCATTGGGTCAAGGATCGATCATTTCGACCAAAGTTGACTTTTTGGTCAAGATCGACCTATTGGTCAATAATGGTCATTAGGTCAAAATCGACTATTTCGACCAAAATTGACTTTTGGTCAAAAGTTGACCTATTGGGTCAATGGTGGTCATTGGATCAAAATCGACTATTTTGACCAAAGTTGATTTTTGGTCAAAAGTCGACCTATTGGGTCAATGGGTTGTGTCATTCGGGTCAAGGATCGACCATTTTGATCCAAAGTCGACTTTTGGTCAAGAGTCGACTTATCGGGTCAATAATCGGTCATTATGTCAAAAATCGATTATTTTGACCAAAATATGACATTTTTGATCAAAAGTCGAACCATAGGTCAATCGTGGTGTCATCGTCAAATTAACCATTTCGACCAAAGTCGACTTTTGGTCAAAAGTCGACTTATTCGGTCAATGAGTCGGCATTGGGTCAAGAATCGACCATTTTGACCAAAGATCGACTTTTGGTCAAAAGTTAACTCTATTGGGTCAATTCGTCATTATGGTCAAAGATCGATCATTTCGACCAAAGTTGACTTTTTGGTCAAAAGTTGATCTTATCGGGTCAATGGGTTGTCATTAGGTCAAAAATTCAACTATTTCGACTAAAATTGACTTTTTGGTCAAAAGTCAACCTATCGGGTCAATGGGTACGTCATAAGGTCAAAGATCGACTATTTTGACCAAAGTTGACTTTTGGTCAGAAATCGACTTATCGGGTCAATAATTGGTCATTAGGTCAAAAATCGATTATTTTGACCAAAATCGAATTTTTGGTCAAAAGTCAACCTATCGAGTCAACTAGGTTGTCAGTCAGAATTGACCATTTTGACCAAAGTTGACTTTTTGGTCAAAAGTTGACCTATTCGGTCAATGAGTTGGTAACGGGTCAAGAATTGACTATTTTGATCAAAGATGACTTTTGGTCAAATTAATCTATTGGGTCAATGGGTTGGTCATTTGGTCGAAAATCGATCATTTTCGACCAAAGTTGACTTTTTGGTCAAAAGTTGACCTATTGGGTCAATGAGTGGTCATTATGTCAAAAATCGACTATTTCTGACCAAAATTAACTTTTTGGTCAAAAGTCGACCTATCGGGTCAATGGGTTCGCTATCGGGTCAAGGATCGACCATTTCGACCAAAGTCGACTTTTTGGTCAAAAGATCGACCTATTGGGTCAATGAGTTGGTCATTAGGTCAAGAATCGACTATTTTGACTAAAGTCGACTTTTTGGTCAAAAGTTAACTCATCGTGTCAATGGGTCAGGTCATTAGGTCAAAATTGACTATTTTGACCAAAATCGACTTTTTTGGTCAAAAGTCGACCTATTGGTCAATGAGTTCGTCATTAGGTCAAGAATCGACCATTTTGACCAAAGTTGACTTTTTGGTCAAAAGTCGACTTATTGGGTCAATGAGTTGGTCATTAGGTCAAAATCGACTCATTTTGACCAAAATCGACTTTTTGGTCAAAAGTCGATCCTATTCAGGTCAATGAGTCGAGTCATTGGGTCAAAAATCGACCATTTCGACCAAAGTTGACTTTTTGGTCAAAAGTTGACCTATCAGGTCAATGGGTTGTCATTAGGTCAAGGATCGACCATTTTGACCAAAGTCGACTTTTGGTCGAAAGTCGACTTATTCGGTCAATGATCGTCATTAGTCAAAATTGACTATTTTGACTAAAATTAAATTTTTTGTCAAAAGTTGACCTATTGGGTCAACGGGTGGTCATTGGGTCAAGAATAGACCATTTTGATCAAAGAATTTGACATTTTTGCGTCAAAAGTCGACTTATTGGGTCAATGAGTTGGTCATTAGGTCAAGAATCGACCATTTTGACCAAAGTTGACTTTTTGGTCAAGATAGTTAATCTATTGGGTCAATAAGTCGGTCATTAATGTCAAAAAATCGACTATTTTGACTAAAATTGACTTTTTGGTCAAAAGTTGACTTATTGGGTCAATGTGGCAGGTCATTAGGTCAAGAATCGACTATTTCGACCAAAATTGACTTTTTGCGTCAAAAGTTGACCTATTGGGTCAATGGGTTAGTCATTGGGTCAAGGATCGACTCATTTCGACCAAAGTTGACTTTTTGGTCGAGATCGACTTATCGGGTCAATATATCGGTCATTAGGTCAAAATCGACTATTTTAATCAAAGTTGACTTTTTAGTCAAATGTTGACCTATTGGGTCAACGAGTTGGTCATTAGGGCAAGAATTGACCATTTTGACCAAAGTTGACTTTTTGGTCAAAAGTTGACCTATTGGGTCAATGAGTTAGTCATTAGGTCAAGAATTGACCATTTTCACCAAAGTTGACATTTTGGTCAAAAGTTGACCTATAGGGTCAATGGGTGGTCATCAGGTCAAGAATCGACCATTTCGACCAAAATTGACTTTTTGGTCAAAAGTTGACCTATCGGTCAATGGGTTGGTCATTGGGTCAAAGATCGACCATTTTGACCAAAGTTGACTTTTCGTCAAAGAGTCGACTTATCGGTCAATGATAGTCATTAGGTCAAAAATTGATTATTTTGACCAAAATTGAATTTTTGATCAAAAGTCGACCTATTGGGTCAATGGCGAGTCATTGTCAAAATTGACCATTTTGACCAAAGTCGACTTTTTGGTCAAAAGTCGACCTATTTGGTCAATGAGTTGGTCATTGGTCAAGAATCGACCATTTTGACCAAAGATCGACTTTTTGGTCAAAAGTTGATCTATTGGGTCAATGGCTCGATCATCGGGTCAAAAATTAACCATTTTGACCAAAGTCGACTTTTTGGTCAAAAGTCGATCTATCGGGTCAATGAGTGTCATTAGGTCAAAAATTCGACTATTTTGACCAAAATTGACTTTTTGTCAAAAGTCGACTTATTGGTCAATGGGTTCGTCATCGTGTCAAGGATCGACCATTTCGATCAAAGTTAACTTTTTGGTCAAAGATCGATCTATTGGTCAATAATTGTGTCATTAGGTCAAAGATCGACTATTTCGACCAAAGTCGAATTTTTGGTCAAAAGTTGATCTATTAGGTCAACGGGTTGGTCGTTGGTTCAAAACTTTATCATTTTCACCAAAGTTGACTTTTTGGTCAAAAGTCTAATCTATTTGTTCAATGAGTCAGTAATTACGTCAAGAATCGATCATTTCGACTAAAGATTAACTTTTGGTCAAAAGTCGACCTATCGGGTCAATGGCTTAGTCATTGGGTCAATAATTGACCATTTTAACCAAAGTTGACTTTTTGGTCAAAAGTTGACCTATTAGGTCAATGAGGTGGTCATTAGGTCAAAAATTGACTATTTAAACCAAAATTGATTTTTTGGTCAAAAGTCGATCTTATCGGGTCAATGGGCTCGTCATCGGGTCAAGGATCGACCATTTTGACCAAAGTTGACTTTTTGTCAAGAGATTGACTTATCGGGTCAATAATTGGTCATTAAGTCAAAGATCGACTATTTTGACCAAAGTTGACTTTTGGTCAAAAGTCGACTTATCGGGTCAATGAGTCGATCATTAGGTCAAAATTGACTCATTTTGACCAAAATTGACTTTTGCTCAAAAGTTAATCTATTAGGTCAATGGGCTGGTCATCGCGTCAAGATTGACCATTTTGACCAAAGTCGACTTTTTGGTCAAAAGTCGATCTATTGGGTCAATGAGTCGGGTCATTGGGTCAAGAATCGACTCATTTTGACCAAAGTTGACTTTTTGGTCAAAAGTCGACCTATTGGGTCAATGGTCAATCATGGTCAAAATTAACCATTTCGACCAAAGTTGACTTTTTGGTCAAAAGTTGACCTATTTGGTCATAGTCGACTTATCATTTCGACCAAGATTGACTTTTGGTCAAAAGTCGACTATTGAGTCATAATGGTCATAATGGTCAAAATTGACCATTTTGACCAAAGTTGACTTTTTGTCAAAAGTTGACTCTATTGGTCAATCGGTGGTCATTGGGTCAAGAATTGACCATTTTGACCAAAGTTGACTTTTGGTCAAAAGTTAACTTATTGGTCAATGAGTTAGTCATTAGGTCAAGAATTGACTATTTTGACCAAAGTTAACTTTTTGGTCAAATGTCGATTTATTGGGTCAATGAATCGGTCATTGAGTCAAAAATCGACCATTTCGACCAAAGTCGACTTTTTGGTCAAAAGTCAATCTATTGGGTCAATGGGCGAGTCATTAGGTCAAAATTCGATCAATTTTGACTAAAGATCGACTTTTTGGTCAAAATCAGTCATTTTGACCAAATTGAATTTGGTCAATAAGTTAATTCATCGCAGATCAAGTGGTCACTATTGGTCGAAGTCAATCTATTTTGATCAAAGATCGACTTTTTGGGTCAATAAGTTGGTCAATTGATGTCAATAAATTGACTATTTTGACTAAAATTAATTTTTGTCTAAAAGTCAACCTATTAGATCAATGGGTTAGTCATTAGGTCAAAAATCGACCATTTCACCAAAGTCGACTTTGGTCAATAGATGACTTATCGGTCAATAAGTCATTGAGTCAAGTCACTTTTCGACCAAAATTGACTTTTTTGTCAAAAGTTGATCTATGGGTCATTGGGTTGGTCATTGGGACAAGAATTGACCATTTTGACTAAAGTTGACTTTTTAGTCAGAGATTGACTTATTGGTCAATAATTAGTCATTAGGTCAAAAATTGACTATTTTGACCAAAATCAACTTTTTGGTCAAAAGTTGACCTATTGGGTCAATCGGTCGTGTCATTGGGTCAAGAATCGACTCATTTTGACCAAAGTTGACTTTTTGGTCAAAATTTGGCCTTAAGGTCAATGGGCTGGTCATTTGGTCAGGAATCGACCATTTTGACCAAAGTCGACTTTTTGGTCAAAAGTCGACTTATCGGGTCAATGGTTGGTCATTGGGTCAAGATCGACCATTTTGACCAAAGTCGACTTTTGGTCAAAAGTTAACTTATTGGGTCAATAGGATCGGTCATTAGGTCAAAATCGACTATTTTGACCAAAACTGACTATTTGGTCAAAAGTCGACTTATTGGGTCAAGTTACGTATCATTAGTGTCAAGGAATTGACCATTTTGACCAAAGTCGACTTTTTGGTCAAAAGTTGTACTCTATTGGATCAATGAGTTGGTCATTGGGTCAAGGATCGATCCATTTTGACCAAAGTTGACTTTTTGGTCAGAGATTGACTTATTGTGTCAATAAGTTGGTCATTAGGTCAAAAATCGACCATTTCGACTAAAGTTGATTTTTGTTCAAAAGTCGACCTATCGGGTCAACGAGGTGGTCATTAGGTCAAATCGATCATTTCGACTCAAAGTTAACTTTTTGATCAAAAGTCGATCTCATTGGGTTCAATGGGTCGTGTCATCGGGTCAAGAATCGACCATTTTAACTAAAGTTGACTTTTGATCAAAGTCGACTTATCGAGGTCAATGAGTCGGTCATTAGGTCAAAATCGACTATTTCGATCAAAATCAATTTTTGTCAAAAGTCGATCCATTGGGTCAATGGTTCATTATCGGTCAAGGATCGACCATTTTGACCAAAGTCGATTTTTCGGTCAAAGATCGACTTATCGTGTCAATAAGTTGGTCATTAGGTCAATAAATCGACTATTTTGACCAAAATTGAACTTTTTGGTCAAAAGTTAACCTATCTGGTCAATGGACTGGTCATTACGGGTCAGAAATCGATCATTTCGACCAAAGTTGAATTTTCGTCAAAAAGTCGACCTATTCGGTCAATGAGGTTGTCAATTGGGTCAAGAATCGATACCATTTCGACCAAAGATTGACTTTTTGGTCAAAAGTCAACCTATCGGGTCAATGGGTCGTCATCGGTCAAGAATCGACCATTTTGACTAAAGGTAACTTTTTGGTCAAAAGTCGACATTATCGGTCAATGAATCGGTCATTAGGTCAAAAATCGACTATTTTGACCAAAATTGAATTTTGGTCAAAAGTTCGACCTATTAGGTCAACGAGCGATTGTCATTGGAGTCAAGATCGACTATTTTGACTAAAGTTGACTTTTGGTCAAAGTCGACTTATTCGGTCAATGATCGTATTCATTGTCAAAATCGACTATTTTGACCAAAATCGACTTTTGGTCAAAAGTCGATCTATTCGGCCAACGGGTCGATTATCGAGTCAAGGATCGATCATTTCGACCAAAGTTGACTTTTTGGTCAAAAGTCGACTTATTGGGTCAATAGTGGTCATTAGGTCAAAAATTGATCATTTTGACCAAAATCGACTTTTTGGTCAAAAGTCGACTTATCGGGTCAATAGTTTGTCATTAGGTCAAGGATTAACCATTTTCGACCAAAGTTAACTTTTTCGAGATCAACTATGGATCAATAATCGTCATGGGTCAAAATCGACTATTTTGACCAAAGTCGACTTTTTGGTCAAAAGTCAATCTATTAGGTCAATGAGGTCGATCATTCGCTCAAGGATTCGACCATTTTGACCAAAGTTGACATTTTGGTCAAAAGTTGACCTATTGGGTCAATGGGCTGGTCATTGGATCAAGGTTTGACCAGTTTGACCAAAGATGACTTTTTGGTCAAAAGTTGACTTATTGGGTTAATGAGTTGGTCATTGGGTCAAAATCGATTATTTTTGACCAAAATCGACTTTTTGGTCAAAAGTCGATCTATTCGGGTCAATGAGTTTGTCATTGGGTCAAGAATCGACCATTTCGACCAAAGTCAACTTTTGGTCAAAAGTCGACTTATTTGGTCAATGAGTTGGTAATTAGGTCAAAATGTGACCATTTCGACCAAAGTTGACTTTGGTCAAAAGTCGACCTATCGAGCCATAGTTCGTCATTAGGTCAAGAATCGACCATTTTCGTCAAAGTCGATTTTTTGTCAAAAGTCGACCTATTGGGTCAACGGGTCAGTCATCGGGTCAAAGATCGACCATTTTGACCAAAGTTGACTTTTTGGTCAAAAGATTGACTTATCTGGGTCAATGAGTTGTTCATTAGGTCAAAAATCGACTATTTCGACCAAAATTGACTTTTTGGTCAAAAGTTGACCCATTGGGTCAATGGGTGGTCATCTGGTCAAAAATCGACCATTTCGACCAAAGTCGACTTTTTGGTCAAAAGTCGACCTATTCGGTCAATGAGTTAGTCATCAGGTCAAGGATCGACCATTTCGACCAAAGTTGACTTTTCGGTCAAAAGTCGATCTATCGGGTCAATGGGCTCAAGTCATTAGGTCAAAAATTAATCATTTTGACCAAAGTCGACTTTTTGGTCAAAAGTCGACCTATTCGGTCAACGAGTCGGTCATTAGGTCAAAAATCGACTATTTCGACCAAAGTTGACTTTTCGGTCAAAAGTCGACCTATCGGGTCAATGGGTCAGTCATTGGGTCAAGATCGACCATTTTGACCAAAGTTGACTTTTTGGTCAAAATTGACTTATTCGGGTCAATAATCGGTCATTAGGTCAAAAATCGACCATTTTGACCAAAATTGACTTTTGGTCAAAAGTTAACCTATCGGGTCAATGGGTGGTCATTAGGTCAAAAATCGACCATTTTGACCAAAATCGACTTTTTGGTCAAAAGTTGACCTATTCGGGTCAATGAGTTGTAGTCATTGGGTCAAGAATCGACTATTTCGACCAAAATCGACTTTTTGGTCAAAAGTCGACTCTATTGGGTCAATGAGTTCGGTCATTGGTCAAAAATCGACCATTTTGACCAAAGTCAACTTTTTGGTCAAAAGTCGACCTATTAGGTCAATGGGTGGTCATTAGGTCAAAAATCGACTATTTCGACCAAAATTGACTTTTTGGTCAAAAGTCGATCTTATTGGGTCAAATGGTTTGTCATTGGGTCAAAGATCGACCATTTCGACCAAAGTTCGACTTTTTGGTCAAAGATCGACTTTTCGGGTCAATAATTAGTCATTAGGTCAAAGATCGAATATTTTGACCAAAATCGAATTTTTGGTCAAAAGTTAACCTATTGGGTCAATGGATTGGTCATTGGATCAGAAATTGACCATCTTAACCAAAGTTGACTTTTTGGTCAAAAGTCGACCTATTTCGACTAAAATTGAATTTTCTGGTCAAAAGTTGACCAATCGGATTAATGAGTGAGTCATTGGGTCAGAAATCGACCATTTTGATCAAAGTTGACTTTTGGTCAAAAGTTGACCTATTGGGTCAATGAGTTGGTCATTGGGTCAAAAATTGACCATTTTCACCAAAGTTGACTTTTTGGTCAAAAGTTGACCTATTGGGTCAATGGGTGGTCATTAGGTCAAAAATTGACTATTTTGACCAAAATTGATTTTTTGGTCAAAAGTTGACATATTGGGTCAATGGGTTTGTCATTGGGTCAAGGATTGACCATTTTGACCAAAGTTGACTTTTTGGTCAGAAGATTGACTTTATCGGGTCAATAATCGTCATTAGGTCAAAAATCGACTATGTTTGACTCAAAATCAATTTTTGGTCAAAAGTTAACCCATTGGGTGAATGGGGTGGTCATTGGGTCGTAAATTGACCATTTTGACCAAAGTTGACTTTTTGGTCAAAAGTTGACCTATTTGGTCAATGAGTTGGTAATTGGGTCAAGAACTGACCACTTTGACCAAAGATGACTTTTTAATAAAAAGTTGACCTTTTGGGTTAATGGCTTGGTCATGCTAAAAAATTAACCATTTTGACCAAGTTAACTTTTTGGTCAAAAGTTGACCAATTGGGTGCTCATTAGGTCAAAAATTGATTATTTTGACCAAAATTGACTTTTTGGTCAAAAGTTGACCTATCGAGTCAAAGGGTTTATTATTGGGTCAAAGAATCGACTATTTTGACCAAAGTTGACTTTTTGTCAAAGATCGACTTATTAGGTCAATAATCGGTCATTAGGTCAAAAATCGACTATTTTGGCCAAAATTGAATTTTTAGTCAAAAGATAACCCAATGGGTCAACTGGGTCATTATCGGTCGAAATTTACCATTTGGAATAAAGTTGAGTTTTGGGTCAAAGGTTGACCTATTTTTCCAATGAGTTGGTAATTGGGTCAAGAATTGATCATTTTGAGAAAAGATGACTTTTTAGTCAAAAGTTGATCTATTGGGTCAATGGGTCATTATCAGGTCGAAAATCGACCATTTCGACTCAAAGTCAACTTTTGGTCAAAAGTCGACCTATTAGGTCAATGGGTGGTCATTAGGTCAAAAGTTGATTATTTCGACCAAAATCGACTTTTTGGTCAAAAGTTGACTTATTGGGTCAATGAGTTTGTCATCAGGTCAAGGATCGATCATTTCGACCAAAGTTGATTTTTTGGTCTAAGATCGACTTATTTGGTCAATAATTAGTCAATAATTCAAAAATTGACTATTTTGACTAAATTGACTTTTTGATCAAAAGTTGACCTATTAGGGCAATGGGTTGGTCATTGGGTCAACGATTGCTTTTTTTACCAAAGTTGACTTTTTGGTCAAAAGTTGACCTATTGGTTTAAAGGGTTGGTCATTGGGTCAAGGATTGACCATTTTGACCAAAGTTGATTTTTTTTGTCAGAGATCGGCTTACTAGGTCAATAATTGGTCATTAGGTCAAAAATTGACTATTTTGACCAAAAATTAACTTTTCGGTTAAAAGTCGACCTATTGGGTCAAAGATCGACCATTCCGACCAAAGTCGACTTATCGGGTCAATAATCGGTGATTAGGTCAAAATCGACTATTTCGACCAAAATTGAATTTTTGGTCAAAACTTAACCCATTGGGTCAACAAGGAGGTCATTGGGTCAAAATCGACCATTTCGACCAAAGATGAGTTTTTGGTCAAAAGGTCGACCATTTCGACAAAAATCGAACTTTTGGTCAAAAGCTAACTCATCGAGTGAACGGGTGGTCATCGGGTCGAAATCGACCATTTCGACCAAAGTTGACTTTTTGGTAAAAGTCGGCCTATTTGGTAAATGAGTTGGTAATTGGGTCAAAAATTGACCATATTGACTGAAGATGACTTTTTTTGTCAAAATTCGATCTATTGGGTCAGTGGGTCGTCATTGGTCAAAACTCGACCATTTCGACAAAAGTCGATTTTTCGTCATAAGTCGACCTATCGGGTCAATGGGTGGTCATTATGTCAAAAATTGACCATTTTGACCAAAATCGACTTTTGGTCAAAAGTTAACCTATCGGGTCAATGGGTTCGTCATTGGCGTCAAGGATCGACCATTTCGACCAAAGTCGACTTTTTGGTCATAGATCGACTTATCGGGTCAATAATTGGTCTTTAGGTGAAAAATCGACTATTTCGACCAAAATTGAATTTTTGGTCAAAAGTTAACCCATCGGGTCAATCTGCAGTCATCGGTCGAAATCGACCATTTTAACCAAATTTCACTTTTTGGTCAAAAGTCGACGAATTTGGTCAATGAGTTGCTAATTGGGTCAAGAATTGACCATTTTGACCAAAGATGACTTTTTAGTCAAAATTTTACCTATTGGGTGAATAGGTTGGTCATTGGGTAAAAAACTGACCATTTTGACCAAAGTTGGCTTTTTGTCAAAAGTAGACCTATTGGGTCAATAATTGGTCATTAATTCAAAAATTGACTACTTTGACCAAAATTAACTTTTTGGTCAAATGTTGACCTATTAGGCCAATGTGTTGGTCATTGGGTCAATGATTGATCCTTGTGACCAAAGTTGACATTTTGGACAAATGTTTACCTATTGGGCCAATGGGTTGGTCATTGGGTCAATGTTAGACTATTTTGACCAAAGTTGACTTTTTGGTCAGAGATTGGCTTACTGGGTCAATAATTGGTCATTAGGTTAAAAATTGACTATTTTTTACCAAAGTTGATTTTTTGGTCAAAAGTGCACCTATTGAGTCAATGGGTTTGTCATTGGAGCAATAATTGACCATCTTGACCAAAGTTGACTTTTTGGTAAAAAGTTGACTTACTGGGTCAATGGGTTGGTCATTGGTCAAGGATTGAACATTTTGACCAAAGTTGACTTTTTGGTGAGAGATTGACTTATTGGGTCAATAATTGGTCATTAGGTCAAAAATTGATTATTTTGACAAAAATTAAATTTTTGGTCAAAAGTTTATCCATTGGGTTAACAGGGTGGTCATTTGGTCAGAAATTGACCATTTGGAGCAAAGTTTACTTTTTGGTCAAAATTTGACATATTTAGTCAATGAGTTGGTAATTGGGGCAAGAATTGACAATTTCCACCGAAGATGATTTTTTGGTTAAAATTTGATTCATTGGACCAACAGGTTGGTCATTTGGTCAAAAATTGACCATTTTGACCAAAGTTTACTTTTTGGTCAAAAGTTCACCTATGGGGTTAAAAGGTGGTCATTAGATCAAAAATTGACAATTTTGACCAAAATTTACTTTTTGGTCAAAAGTTA
>JAKZJZ010001162.1:0-30811 GCA_022702705.1 Papilionanthe hookeriana x Papilionanthe teres
AGTGAAGGGGCGACATACACTACACTTACACACTACATTTCCACACACTTCCTAAAACCACACCCATACCCAACTTGACCTCCTGACTCATGTAGGTGATTCACATGGATGGTCCTTAACCCACTAAGCCCTTGGCTAAGAGGGTTAGGAACAACATAGTGAATGCCTCAAATGAGTCCTTTCATGGCTCATATGGGCTTGAAATGGCTTCATGGCTCAACCAAAATGATTTCACCCCACTCAAATTCACCCAATCTTCAATTTCCCAAATTTTCAATTTTTGACCCCGGGACCCTACACCTCTTAAACCTACCCAAAACCATGAAATTACCCAAATTTTTGCAAAATTTCCAAATTACCTAAAATTTTCCAAAATCAATCCCAAACACCTCCACATCACTCAAATTGATCATCCATACCCCAAAAATACCAAAAATTCCAAGAAAACCTCCCAATACCCTCCAAATAACCCAAAATACCCTTCTTGGCCTAAAAATCCAAAAATTCAAAAAATTCCCAGAAAATTCCAGAAAATCCCAAATATTCCCAATTTCATTTTGTCCAACTACACCATGGGCCAATTTTGTCAATTTACCCTACTTTTGTCAAAACCCCCAATTTGACCCATTTTAATCAGAAGTGAACCCGATGTCAAACCAAACCTATCCAATTGACCCCGATTTTGGTCCAATTCAATTCTAAACTTCAATTCAACATTCCTAATACTAATTTAGACCAAATCCAAGTCCAATTTGATTGACATTTGGATCCAATTCCACTTTTGACCTTAAGGCCCATTTTTTGACCTAAGCCCAAACCTAACCCAAATGAACCCAAACCCCAAAAATCAAAGCCCAACCAAAGTCAAAACCTCTTTGAAACACTCCCATAAACACTTCTCAACAATAATTCTACATAAATTTCAACCCTAGCCCAACATTGGCCCAACTTGGCCCATTTGGACCTATATTGGCCCATTCACCAAAAGAATCCGAATCCGACCCAATTCAAGCCCAAACTACCCCAAATTTGCTTCAAGTTACTCATGACACATCCATGAGCTAAACCAACAATTATTTGGCCCAACCTTTTACAAAAATTTTCATCCATGAACACATTCATAAACTTAAAAGCCCACTTCCCTTAAACCTTTCTAAAAGCCCATTTCCTTGAAAATTCAAAAGCCCAAATCTACCCTAAAGCCCACATGACATCTCCATTTGTCATCCATTTAATTAAATCCATTACCTAAGTCCTAAAATCACCATCAAATTATTCCAAATCAAGTTTCATACAAATTTCCATCAAAACATCCAAAATTCTTAAAACCCATTTTCATGAAATTGACCGAAGCTTTTCCCGAAGCCAAATGGAGCCAAGGATGAGCCATTCACAAGCCATATGAAGCCATGAAAGTTTGGCATGTGACCATGCCATTAATGTCAAAAGGAGGAGGTCCTTTAACCATCTCCTAAAAGTCATTAACCTTAAGCATGTCTCCACTTAACCAAGATTTAATCCAAATATTCTTGGATAAGGACATCACCACCTCTTGACCAGCTAGCCTAGGCGATCTTCTCGGCCAAGACCAGCCATGGGGAGGTGAACCCAACCCAAACCAATGGGTTGACCAATTTCAAGCCAAAATGACCCCCTCCCCATTCCATTTTAATTCGAACACTTTACACATGTCCAAACCCAATTGACTTCACCATTGCCGAGCCACGACCTCCACCAGTCGAGATGGTGACCCATGCACTGCCGGCCAGCCGCCTGGATCGCCGGAAAACACCACACCCGAGAGCTCACATGTGAGCCAACTTTGAAATTCCACCTTGCTGAGCTGCCCCATGCCCAATGGCCACCATGGCTGTTCTTCTCCTCACCAGAGCAGCTGATCCCATGCCTCAACTCCCCCCGGGAGGCCTCCGACCAGCTCTGACCTAAACTCCTCCCCTCTCGGCCATAAGAAGAGCCAAGCACAAACCTTGCCAAAACTGCGCCAAAATTGTTCCGGACCCTTCTCCACTCTTAGAGCACTTGATCCCCGAGTGAGATCCCCCTGCCATTTCTCCTGCTGTAAGCTCGATTTCGGAGTTGAAATTCCACCCAAAACCGGGACACTTCTCCACGGTGAGCCAATTCCCAAATTGATTGGCTCTACACCTTCACCGGACCGAGGGAAGGTGTCCACCATCAAAAGCCCCATCTCCGGGCCACCCGGTTGCTCCGGCCTCCAAGCTTTGTGATCGGGCTTGGTCGAAATCATATCCGGACAATTCACCGAGACCGGGAGACTTCATGCGGAGCTTGCTTGGGACCCGATCGAAGGTGCAACAACTCTCGGATTGAAGCCACACTTCTGCGAGCCAAGGTATGAGCTAACTCTTCATCCAGAGCTTCGAAGATTCTCTATTTCAAATGCCTTAGTTCCGATGCATGTTAGCAGTATAGATGTGTTCGTCTCTTCGAGACGAATCCATAGAGTATAAGAACGTAAAAATCCATTGAGAATCGAGTGAGATCTTAGGGATTTAGTGTGGACGGCTCTCGGGTGAGAACACTTGGGGACGATGAACGGATGCCGTCCATTCGATACACGCGCGCACGGACGGCTCGAGATGGCGTCGGACCGGGAGACGGTACGAGAACCGCGGGGCCCGGGCTGGCGACTCGGATGGCGGCGTCGAATCGCGAGCGCGACGCGTGCCCCTTCGGAGCTGCCGATGTTTCGGCGGCGCCGCGTGGATAAATAGATAAATAGGGTATTTTCTGTATTTATTTAATATCGCTAAACTTTAAAAATCCATATCTTTGTGTAGAAAAATCACAAAAATAAAATAAAAATACCCTCTTGCTCGGTGAACGAGAGGAGAATAATGTGAAAAAGAAATCACTTAATTTCATCGAAATATTTTATTTTTTATGATTTATTTACTCTCTGCATTGTTTTAATTCTCCATGCATGCATACAATTCACCATGGCATGAGACCATAGGGCTTTTGAAGCCTCTGAATTTGGGAACATTCCACGAATTTTCCAAAGTCGAGAGGCCATCCTATGAAGAGTTCTTGATTTTTCAAGTTCGAGGTCACTGTTTTGAGTATTTTAATTCCAGTAAATAGCATGTTGTGAAATAAATTCTAGGAAAATTTGGTGATGTTCCTTATGACCGAGAGAACCCTAGGAAAAATAGGTTTTGGCTTAGTTCATTCAAAACAACCCTAATTGGCTTAAACACCCAAAATAGGTCTTTAATTAATTAGAGTTAACCAGGCATCAAATTGACTTGAAATCAATTCTCCACTGACCTTTAGGATCAGAGGAACCCACCATAAAAATTTGAGGTCAATTGGACTTGGTTAGCCCTACTAATTGGGTTGATTAAGTCACTTAGCCATTTTAAACTTTAAAAATTCATAACTTTTAAAATACTTTTCAAAAATTCACCAAATTGGTTTTGGAGCCTCTCTGATATCAGGGGAACCTAAGAAAATTAAAATTTCAATTTTCTAAAAAAGTTGATTTTTAATAATATTTTAATATTTTTAATAATTAAAAAATAATAAAAATCACAAAAATAATAAAATTCACCAAAATGTCACATTTTGAATTTTAATCACTTAGGAACAAATCCCACATTTTTCCTAGGTCTATTTAGTGAGATATTGAATTTTAAAGCCCTAGGGTAATTTTAAAATTAAAAAAAATGTATTTTCTAGCATTTTCACTAAAATAATTATTATAAATCATAGAAAAATCAGAAAATTGCAAAATTTGATTCTCTGGTTTCCTTGATATCAGAGAGATTTTTGAAAAATATAAAATTCATTTTTCAACATTTATTTTATTTTTAAATTAATTAACACTCCAAAACTCAAAATAATTATAATAAAAATAATATAATTCAAAAAATCACCAAAATTGGTCTAAGTGCTTCTCTGGTCATTAGGAATGTCCCCTAATTTTCTTAAGGACAGAAACTTTCTTTTGGTCATGTTATCAAATTTTCCTTGAAAATCTCTATTTTCCACCAAAAATAATTATATAAATAAATTAAATACAGAAAAAAAATCACATTTTCTCCTCTCATGTCTTTATTGACATATGAGTGAAGTTACATAAAAATTTCAAATTCATTTAAGTTTAATTTAGTGAGTTATGAAATTATTAAGCTTAAAGGGTAAAATGGTAATTAAAATCTTTAATCCTTAATTAAAACTTTAGGTTTAATAAAAATTAACAAGTAAAATATTTGATCCTAATCTGATTTGGATGATTGAAATTTAAATAATTAAAGGGTAGAAACCCATTAAGCAATTTCAAAATGATTAAACTTTAATTAAATAATGGATTAAATTTGGAAGAATAATAAAATTGGAATCATTAAAATAAGGGATATTTATTAGGAAGAGATTTATTCTTTAATTTAAAAATCCCTAAATTAATCATCTCATTAATATTCAACTCTTAATTAAAATGATAATTCAAATTCAAAATATTAAAAGACTTAATCATTAAACTAAAGTCAAATTATTAAACTCTTTCAAAAATTTCAATTAAAATTAAAAATAAAGTAAATTAAAGATAAATTAAATTAAAATTAAATTAAATTTAATAATTAAATTAAATTAAGACAAATTAAATTAAATTAAATTAAATTAAAATTAAATTAAATTAAATTAAACAATTAAATTAAATTAAATTAAATTAAATTAAAATTAAATTAAATTAAAATTAAATTAAATTAAATTAAACAATTAAATTAAATTAAATTAAATAATTAAAATTAAATTAAATTAAATTAAACAATTAAATTAAATTAAATTAAATTAAATAATTAAATTAAATTAAATCAAATCAAATTAATTAAACACCAAATCAAATTAAATTGAACTATGTTAAACTAAATTAAAACTCAATTAAATTAAATTGAATTAAATATAACATCACCTAAAACGAAAGAAAATAAATTTAAAAAAAAAAAACAACTTGAACAACTATTCCAAATTTAAACTCTTTAACTTAAACCAAATCATTTGAATACTTAACTTACCCTTGAAAGCTTTAGTTATTATAGCTCCTAAATAAAACATTAAATGAAGTGTCACTTCACTCATAGGATATTCAAATGTCCTAGTTCATCGAGCAAGTTAACAAAACTTGAAATTCTTGGACGATTAATTCATTTGTATAATTAAATTCATTTGAACTTAAAACGATCCCAGAAATATTGAAAAGATGTTTAAGATCCTTCTTAAGCACTTTCTCGATATGATAGGACATTTATAAGAACAATTGAATTTGATTATTCTTTGATGAAGAAAATCGTCCTTAAACTAAACACAAAGAACCTAGACGTCATAGGAAATGACTAGGCTATAGGATTAGGAATTTGGTAGAAAACCATAACCTTTCCCTTAGCTTTACCTAGGAACTTGCTTAAATATGCTAATTGTGTTTTAAGTGCGGTTTGGGATGACGGGAAGACCCTCAGGGTACGCATTTGTATTATTGCAATTTACTTTCTGCAATTTATTTTCCAGCAATTTACATTATTGCAATTTACTTTATTGCAAATGCACTTTACTTTTCTTGCATGATAAAACAACTGTTGCATGAAAACCCACACCTTTAGGATAGTCCCTAAAACTGAAACCAAAACTAAGTTAAAAGTCATTGCAAGATAAAATTCACCGCCACAACATTTCAAAATATAAAACAACTCAAAATTTAATCACAAACGAACACAAAACTACAATTACAACTAAATTAAAACGTCTCGTTGGATGATCGGGAATACCTCGGATGATGTAACCTACGTGTTGCTAACGGGATTTCCACGGTCTAAATGAAAGTGTGGAACTCATTCGGTTGAGTTTAGCAAATTCATACGGACTAAGTGAATCCGATAAAAATAATGATGCGGAAGGATGGAACCGTGGGATCTTAACCGGTGTCGTTATAATCAACTTTAAGATTTGTTTTAAATAAAACATAAAAAACACCTGGAAATTAAGATTTTCTCTAAACCAAAACACTTTTCTCAACTCCGATTTATGATTTCTAAAACTAAACCTCTGCAACAACAAGGAGCTCGGAGCATGGTGGGCGGCACGACCATCGTCATCAGCAAAACTCGAGTCTACTTCAGCAAAACTTTCCTAGAATTAAACAACCGAAGCCATAGGACTTCGAGGTAGCTTGCACTAGTGCAACATAAATCCTCAACTCTTCGTTAGGCATTTGCATTGCAAATTAAGCCCTAACTAGGTCTTAGGATTCCGAGGTAGTCGTCAGATACGACAATAAACCCTCACATCTTCTAGAGCTATTTGTTTGATTTTATCATACAAATATAAGCCCTAATTAATTGAAATTGGCAAGATTGAAATATCAAATAAACATTAGGACTTTCCTAAATTCAAGACAAACAATAGGATAGTCGGGAAATTATCGAAGTTCACTTCGAATCGGTGATTTCTCCTACCTCTCTTCCTTTGGATTCACAAAACAAAATGTTCCAAAATTTGATCCATTCCCTATTGAAATTCCAAAATTCAATCTTTGAAAACCTTAAACTTTGAAATTCTTGAGAGCGAGAATTATTGGTTATTATCGAGAGTTTTCTTAGGTGATTCCCGTCACTTAAGATGTAATTAACTATAGGGGCTTGCCCTTATAGGGAATTTTAAAGAACCCGAGTAATATAAACCCTGTTTGATACTTTCATATTAAGCGGGGAATTTGTCGGCTTATAAAATTGGTTCGCAAACCAAACGGATGTCACAAAACTTCTAGTTTATTTGATCGAGCCCCACCATCAAGCGAGTGTGTCTATCCTTAGGGATAGATATACGGTTTAGTGGTGCGGTGCTCGTTTATATAAACTATTTGGGGATGTGAGATCGGTTTAATCTCATATCTTAAAACTTTCAAATTTAAAAATTATTTTCAAAATCAAATACTACTTTCTAAATTATATATATTTAAATTAAATTTAAAATAAAAATTCGCCGCACAACTTACATTAGGCGACCACTTTTCAAAATAAAACACACGACCCTAAAAATAATGCCGACGATTTACGGCGACTCATTTGGGGAGAATTCCTCTCTCCATTATAATCGAATAATTACTGCTTTCAAAAATCGGTAGTGTATCCATGTCCCTAATGGATCAAGCTACCCTTCTTTCCGTTGGAATACTATGTTCATTTCTATCTTGAACAAGTATAGCCAACATTCTCTCGGATTTAGGAGCCACTTGTTTAGACACCCCTAAACGAGAGAGGTTCCGAGATCCTTTTACCTCATTTACGAGGTGGGGTGGACCCCGATAGGTGTTAGTTTAGGAGTGATCCTTCGAGTCGGGAAGTCTTGCTTAAGACTTTCTTTTCCTTTCCGAATCGGATTCCTTACCTTCTCTACACCTTTGAACATTCCGTTCTAAATAAACAAACCCTCTAATAAGTGATTCTTTTAACAAATGATTCTTTTTTATAAATACATGAACAAAGAATGAGTTCGGACTCTTTTCAATTCCTTTTCGTCCTAAAGAAAAGAAGCATAACTTGGGACTGACAACCAGAATCTACCTTGCAGAAATGGAAGCCCCGAAACGATTTTCTCCTTCACCAACGGATTGGACTTCGGCCGTCTATAAGGATGAACTGCCCGACAATGGGGTCATCCGATTTGGACGGGGATTTGAAAACACGAACGTCAAAGTCACCGACGTCTCCCTCTTTGCATCGACGAACAAGGTATCCGAAGCTGAGGAATCACCGCGCGAGTTCGACCTTAGGTCGACCCGAGAGTTTCCTCCCCTGCAAAGGGTCCCGACTAGGAGAATGCTTCGTTGTCCGCGGGAGGACTGTTCTCACTACCCCCACTGGTCTAGTTGTTTACGCACCTACTCCGACTTCACGCCAAATCAAAGGGGAAAGGAATCCGGAACTATGATAAACCACATTACCGTGGAGGGTACGGATCTTCTGTAAGACCTTACGTCTTCGAAATCGGGTCCGGTTCGAAGATTCCTTCGGCGACAAAGACCCGAAGAAGAAATAGAAATAGAAGGATCGCCGGGGAAGCCGGAGGCTGGCGAGATTGCCTTCTGGAGGAAATTCCGAGTTGCCGGAATATACACCGTTACCGGAATATACACCTTTGCCCGACTACATACCACTTTTGGGAGGAAGCAGGTTCCATCCCCTCTCCGCCGCAGAGGATGAGGAGAATGTTCGCAAGATTGCTGCCACATTACCACAGCCCGCATACTACAACGATAGCCGCAAGAAAAGAATCAGAACTACGCCGTTTGCTCGACTGCAAACTTTGGTAGAAAAGCTAGCAAAGAAGGAAAACTGCCCCGTGTCGGAAATTCTACGAAGGATAGGGCGGGTGCCAGTCAAATCCCGTCTTGGGCCTCGAGTAGAACCCGCCGTCATGATAGAAAAGCCTAGCAAGAGAATGAAGGCTAGCCCGCTCGTCGTAGTATCGGGGTTACAGATTAGGGAGGATACCACCTTCCGAGCATTTGGCCGATAGACCATGCGGTCCTAGACCTTCTGCTGCTAGAAGGATGGTGTGGCGTCCCACTACGGGGCGATTGAGGCCGAAACGACGGCCGAGAAAGAAAGTCTCGCCGGGAGGTCGGAATGCGAAGAAAGTGCTCTTGCGATGAAGGGGACTCGTGAAAAAGGACCGGCAACCATCGCATGACAACCACGAAGATACACGAAAGCTCCGCTAGAAGATGCCATGGAAAAGTTGAGAACCGACATCCGACGGTTGGCAAAAGAAAGAGAAGAAAAGTTCGGAGATGAGATCGACTCATCGGAATTCATGGACAACGAATATGCGAGAAATCAACATGGTTGAGACACGAGCTTCATCATCTTCTCGAGGTGCTCCTGCGGCCGCGAAGAGAGGAGCCGGAGCGATGAAGAGACGGCTTCGGGAAAAGGACGACACGATCGCTCGAATGGCGAAGAGGATGGAAGAGATGGCCGTAGCTCTAGCCACTCTCCAAAGTCAAGTACAACCACATAGAGAGACACCCCCGAAGTCATTCACATCGTAGACGGAGGAAAGGAGATTACATCCGTCGATGGGGATGACCAGTGAAAAAGGATACAACACAAAGTATGATCCACGAAAAGGATATCAAGAACTTGGTAGAACGAGCGGAGTGCGAGAAGCCTAGCACAATCGAAGAACGGGACATCTATTCGGACGGGTAGACCTTACCGGAAGAATTCGGCAATCCGATACCCGAAGGGCTTCGTACCACCTCTGTTTAAGACCTTCGACGGAGCAGGGAACCCCGACGGCATGTTGCACACTTTCGTGCCGAGTTGTTGCAATGCGGCGGGAGCGATGCGCTACTCTTCCGACGGTTCGTTAGCGATGCATCGGGAATCGCCTTCGGCGAGTATGCGGGAATTACCCGACGGATGCGCAAAGACATTCTCGGAGCTAGAGAGCCTCTTCATTAAGCGATTTGCGGAGCTCGGCACCACATCACTATAGGTGATTTAGTGGTAGAGAAACAAAGGCCGAATGAAACTCTAGTGGATTACATACTTCGATGGAGAAATTTAAGTATGAAGTGTGAACCACAAGCTGCAAGAACAACATGCGGTCGGCATCTTGCTTAAAAGCATTCACGGCCCGATAGCACTTCTCCTCGAGGGATTCACTATTAAGACTTTTGAGAAGTTGTTAAGCAAGGCGGAAGCTTGCAAGAAGAGGCGAAGCAATTAAGTTTTGCCGACAAGACGGACAAGCGAGAAGCCGGTGAAGACTTTCGAAAAGAAATGCGGGGTCGTTGCGGCGGTTGACAAAGGCAAACAACCGATGCAAATACCACCGAACGGCCGCGGCAACCACAACAAAATTACCGGCAACCCGGTCCAGCTATCGGTCGTCTCCGCGGTATGAACAACCGTCTCGTCCGCAACGTACATTGAGGGAGCTTCGAGCGAGAGAATATCCGTTCAAAAATGAAGCGATTACCAAAGATGTTCCGTAGCTTAATGAAAACTCCAGATTTCCGAGTTGCCGAGCCCAAAGACCGGAGGAAGTCAACAAGAAAGGTGATCCCGACTTTTGCCCCTACCATCGGATGCTTGGGCACAAGATAGAAAGACGCATTACCTTCAAAAGTTGGCTCAACGACAACCTTCGGAAAGGAAATATAACAATCCCGAAGGAGTACATGAAGGAACCCCGGAATGGAGGTTCCGTCGATGTTATCTCAGCCGATCCCGTCATTCAGATAGATCCCTATGCAACCAACGATGGATGGACTACCGCACGGACGAGATCTTCGAAGAAGATTTTAGACAACATCCGAACCGCTTCGGTGCGAGCTTCGATTCGGAGTTCGAGACCTGTTAAACCGGTACTATCACTTGCGATAGAAGAACCACCTCGACGAGGAGACAATCGAAGAGAAGAAGAAAATTGACGAAGAAGAGGGGCCGAGACTCCTAAGGCTAGACTAGGGGCTGCTTATCCTAGGATAGTTGTTTCCGATTCGGGGAGAAATCCCTCGAACCTCGATTTTGTATGATTATCTGCTCACTTCGGTGGGATCATATAATGATAAGGGTGATGGCGTTGGCTACGTTTTGTACTATTTCTAACGATTACGTAACTAGCGACAATCCGGGCGTCGATTTCGATACCAACAACAATTCTCGAATCATACAAGATCTCGACGATCAAAATGACGAAGAAGGCATCCATCGAGGAGGCTACGAGAGTTCAACGAAGCAACGGATCTATGCGCGAGTTTCGAGGAGCTCCGGTTACAATAGAGTTAGAGCCTTCGATTTGGAAGATAATCCGAGAAGAGCCGGTCATTCCGATTCGGGAGGAGACACCGACAAACTCGATACTAGATTCGAAGAAATTACGAAGTCGACCTAAGAAGTGGAAAAGTTCTACCTCCGAGAATGGGTCCAAAAGACAAAGGAAAGCGGTGGTTGTTCAAGAAGAACCAACCCGGCGAGAAGACATACCCATTCGAGAAGAAGCCGAGACACGGGAGAACAAAGTGGACTACAACGTGCTAGCCCATCTTAGGAAACTACCGGCCAAGCGAGCATCTACGATGCTCTCATCTTATCGAAAGGAGATGAGAGAAGCTCGATCAAGGCCTTACTTGATCCGGAAATTTGCTTAGCTCGAATGGCCGGAGATTCCTTGGATGAGGTTTGCTCGTTAAAGGAACGAGCGAGTGTTACCTTCACGAGACAATGACCTACTACTTGGGACGGCGAGATCACAACCGACCGTTGTACATTTCGATTACAATTGGGAAGTTTACGCTCTCCGAGTATTGGTGGATCCGGGAGCATCAATCAATATAATGAGTCTTCGAACACTAGCATACTTGGAAATTGATGCTCGTGAGCTCGAGGCCGACAAAATGTTATTAAGAGGATTCGACCGGAAAGGAGAAAGAGCCCTCGGGTCAATAACGCTATCGATGAAGACCGGTGATTTAGCAAAGACAACCGCAAAATTTCATATAATCGATTCGAAACGTCGTTCAACGCTCTCTTGGGCCGACCATGGATACATGAAAACGGGATGGTACCATCATCTCTGCATCGGTGCATCAAATATTACGATGGAGGGGAACGAGTGCATCAAAGGAGACTTACAACCATTCTCCGTACATGAAATTGGAATCCATGAAGATGCGACTTATTATGCACCGCCAAAGAAAACAATCTTCTCCGGAGATACCATAACAAATGAAGCAAAGAAAGTTCGGGACAACGAAGAACTCGAAGTTCTAGTCCAACGATCACTCACCACTCCCTTCGGCGAGATGGTGAAGGTTTCTCCACAACTCGCATCCGAGGTCGAGGCCGGGGACGAGGCCGTGGTAGAGACACTAGGACAATTGGACGGAAGAAACCAACCATCAATGTTGATTGGGATGATAGTTACGAAGAAGAAAAAGAAATCGAAGCAAGAAGCGAGCAACAATAAGTCGAAAGAAGCCGCAATACAAGATCTCCCTCGAAGATGAAAAGAACGAAGAATACAAATCAATGTACGAGAAGATTAACCACTACGTACATACTATGACCCTAACTCCGATCCATTCTAATAAGATCGAGGGTATGGAGGTCAAAGAGGTACGTAGTGACGGTGCAAAGCCGATCAAATTCTACCGTGGTGCTTCTTCCTCCAAAGCGAAAATAATGTACAATTCGAAGATGTCACTTCATCGAATTAATGGAATTACCTTTTGAGTGGTACTCTCCCTGTGTTCAAAATTTAATTCAACGTGGTTTCTTACCTCGACAATGGACAAAAGGCCGATCACAACATTTTGAAAAGTTATGGAATAACTCGGCCATCCTCCCGATTCGAAGTATGGACTCGGATTCGGCACGGTAGGGTCGGTTGACGATGCTGAATTTTGCTTGGTTGTCACTTGCAAATCCAATGAAAGCTGCATGGAAACTACGGACGAACTCGAAGATTTACAAATTGGAGACGCTCCACCAGAATTCGAAGAAGAAATTAAATCCACGATAGATGAGTTAACGGAAGTTAACTTAGGTACTAGCGAAGAGCCTAGACCTACCTTTGTTAGCTCCTTACTCGACAAAGAAGACTCCGAAGAAATAATCGAGTTATTAATGGAATTTAAAGACTGTTTTGCTTGGAGCTACGATGAAATGCCGGGATTAGCCCCGAAGGTTGCGGTCCATAAGTTAGGAGTGGATCCTACTTACATTCCCGATCGGACGAGGTCCCGGAAGAATGCGTGCGGAAATCGAACAACAAGTCATAGCCGAAGTTAAAAAGCTAATAGACGCTAAATTTGTCCGTGAAGAACAATACCCGACCTGGTTAGCCAATGTGGTGCCGGTCGAGAAGAAGAATGGTCGGATCGGAATTTGTGTGGACTTCGGAGATTTAAACAAGGCATGTCCAAAAGATGAATTCCCTCTACCGATTCCGGAGCTGATGATCGATATTGCTTCGACACATGAAATATTCTCATTCATGGATGGATCTTCGGGATACAACCGGATAAAAATGGCTCCGAGAAGATGAAAAGCTTACGGCATTCGAACGCCGATCGGAGTATTTTGCTACACGGTGATGCCATTCGGAGTCGAAGAACGCGAGAGCGACTTACCAAAGAGCAATGACAAGAATTTTTGATGATCTCATCCACGATCAAGTCGAGTGCTACGTGGACGATGTCGTCATCAAAAGCAAAGTAAAGGAAAACCACCTGTATGATTTGAGAATTGTTTTCGAACGATTAAGACAATTTAACCTTAAGATGAATCCCTTAAAATGCGCCTTCGGCGTCACCTCGGGAAATTCTTAGGATTCGTTGTCCGACATCGTGGAATTGAAATCGACCGGAGAAGATTAAAGCCATCTTAGAAATGCCGCCTCCCAAAACCTTAAAACAACTACGATCTTTTCAAGGGAAGGCGGCATATCTTCGACGCTTTATCTCAGAACTGTCGAGTAGGTGTCGGCCTTTCTCGGCACTAGTTAAAAAGGACGCCAAATTTATTTGGGAAGAGAAATGCCGAAGGCCTTCGAAGACATTAAACAATATTTAATGACACCTCCTGTCTTAGCGACCCCAGATCTCGGAGTAGACCGCGATACTTTACACCGCGGCTTTAGACGACTCTCTCGGAGCCCTGTTAGCCGGGTCGATGATGAGGGTAAAGAAAATGCTCTTTACTACTTAAGCCGTCGTTTACTCCCGACGGAAGTAAGGTATCCCGCAATTGAAAAGCATTGTTTGGCCACGATCTTCGCCGCTCAAAAGCTCGGGCACTACATGCTTTCTCATAAGGTCAACTTGATTTCGAAGTTTAATCCATTGCAATACTTGATGACTCGTCCAACACTTTCCGGCGGACTTGCCGGATGGTCGATGATATTATTGCAATTCGATATAACTTTCGTGCCTCTGCGTGCCGTAAAGGGACAAGTCTTAGCGGACTTCCTCGCGGCACACCCTTTGCGGCCGAATCTCCTCTCGATGACGATCCGCAGGATGAACAAATAATGAGCCTAGAAGACCACGATGATCGACGTTGGGAATTGTATTTCGACGGAGCATCTTCGGCACACAAAGACGAAGAATCGCAAGTGATAGTGCCCGGTAAGGCGGGAATCGGGCTAATCTTTATAACACCGGAGCGGGGGATGTTAAGATACTCCTACCACTTGACGGAACCGTGTACAGAACAACGAAGCGGAATACGAGGCCCTCATAACGGGATTGGAATTAACCATTCGAATGGGGATAACGGACATCGACATCTACGGGGATTCACGGTTAATCATTCAACGGATCGCCGGACAATACGGGATTTTTAAACCAAGACTCGAACAATACTTCCGAGTATGCCATACGAGTTGTTGGAGCAGATTCCAAATGTAACGATCTACAAAATTCTTAGAAAAGAAAATGCTTTAGCGGATGCTTTAGCCCGTCTCGCAAAAGAATTTGCCTGTTTGCAAGATGAATCGGTGGAAGTGTCGGTTCACGGACGTCGGGTCCTATCGCGACTTGACATAGACATGATACACAAATCGAAGAAGAAAAACGGTTGCGGCGGTGACAGAAAAAGAATCGGTTGCGGCGGTGACGAGAAAACACGGAAGATTGGCGGCGGCCATTGATGAACTACCTGCAAACGGGAAAGCTACCGGACGATAGGTCGCTGGCCCATCGAGATCAGAAAAGAACTACGTCCTACGCATTAATAAACAACACATTATACGGAAGGTCTTTTGATCAAATGTGGCTAAGGTGCCTAAGCGGGACCGAGGCCCGTGAAATTGCTAAAGAGGTGCATTCGGGACTCCGTGGCGCTCACCGGTCGGGTCCGAAGATGAAAATGAAAATTAAAAGACTAGGGTACTACTGGCCCTCGATGATGACCGACTGCATGAAAATCGCCAAGTGCATGGAGTGGTTCTACACCAACCTCCAAATGTGCTGCACCCGACAATTGTGTCGTGGCCATTTGAATGTTGGGGCACGGATATAGTGGGTCCGATAGAACCACCATCTTCGAAAGGACATCACTTCATTCTTGCGGCTACAGATTACTTTTCCAAGTGGGCGAAGCGGTTCCACTTAGAGAAGTGAAAGCACACCACGTGCTACGGTTTTCAAGAACCAAGTTGTCTACCGTTTCGGAGTGCCGCGCGGGATCATCTCGGATAATGGGTCAGCATTCGAAGCACACAAATCAACAATTTTGTCGGGAGACACGGAATCGGCGGCGATACTCGACAATTTACTACCCAAGAGCAAACGGTCTCGGCGAGGCTTTTAATAAAACTCTCGTTCAAATCTTAAAGAAAACCTTGGACGATAATAAGAGAAATTGGCACGAGAAATTGTTAGAAGCCTTATGGGCCTACCGGACAACCTTCGAACTCCTACTCGAAGCTACACCTTACGCTCGCGGTGTATGGGTCCGAGGCGAGTGTTACCTTTAGAGGTTCGGCTTCCTTCACTCGGAATTGCGAGTTGCAAACAAGATCACGACAGAAGAAAACGCCGAGATTACGACTCGAAGAATTAGAAAGCTTGGAAGGAAAAGACTTGCGGCGCAACGGAATTTAGAACTATACCAAGCTAAGATGGTTCAAGCCCATGACAAGCTGGTCCGCCCGAGAACCTTCAAAGTTGGTGATTTAGTTCTCGTTCTCGAGAGACCTATTCTTGCACACCGCAAGATAGGAGGAAAATTTGAACCCACTTGGGAAGGACCGTTTGTGGTTGAAGCGAGTATACTCGGGAGGTTCCTACCGGCTAGTGAATTGCCGGGGAGAACGACATATGCTTCAATCAACGGACGATACTTGAAAAAATATTACGCTACTTGATGTTTCGAAGGAATGAATTCTTCATCCCTAAGAAACATGGGTGAAAGTAATTACTTATGATTGGGTCCGAACTCAAAATAATAAAATGTGCTAAAATAAATAAAATCATGATAATAAAGTTTTCCTCGTTTTCTTCTCCAAATCAAGATCTCTTTCCGGATCTTATCCTACTTCATTCTGTTAAATTCGAAAATATAAAAAAAAAATCTGAAAAATGACAAACACTAAGTTCACATGAACATTAAATAAACAATAAAATAAAATTTGAACCATTAAAAGATAAACGAAATCAACTTGAAAATCTAAATTCCATCCTTCCAAATTCCAAATCAAATTTCAATCTTTTCAGAATCACAAATCAAATTCTCAATCAAAATCCAAATCCAATCTCGATCAAGTTTCAAACTTGATCTTTCAAATTTCAAATCAAATCTTAAATCAAGTTTCAATCGAGTTCAAACTCATCCTTCCAAATTTCCAAATTTCCAAATTCAATCTTTCCAGAGCTTCAAGTCTCAATCAAATTCAAATTCAATCTCTATCGAATCTCGAATCCGATCTTCTAGATCTTACACCAAAATTCAAAACTTTTGGGTCGAGGATTTTACATCCAAGACTTGCACTGCTTTAGGATTCTCTTCCTATTGCACTGAAATACATCAAAATTCAAAACTTTTGGGTCGAGGATTTTACATCCAAGGACTCGCACTCTTGCTTTAGGATTCTCTTCCTATTGCTACCTTTGAAATACATCAAAATTCAAAACTTTTGGGTCGAGGATTTTACATCCAAGATCGTACCTTGCTTTAGGATTCTCTTCCTATTGCACTCTGAAATACACCAAAATTCAAAACTTTTGGGTCGAGGATTTTACATCCAAGACCTGTATCGCTTTAGGATTCTCTTCCTATTACCTTTGAAATACATCAAAATTTAAAACTTTTGGGTCGAGGATTTTACATCCAAGATCTGCACTCGCTTTAGGATTCTCTTCCTATTGCACTTGAAATACATCAAAATTCAAACTTTTGGGTCGAGGATTTTACATCCAAGACTGCCATTGCTTTAGGATTCTCTTCCTATTGCACTTCAGAAATACATCAAAATTCAACTTTTGGGTCGAGGATTTTACATCCAAGACTGCCATTGCTTTAGGATTCTTTCCTATTGTACCTTTGAAATACATCAAATTCAAACTTTTGGGTCAAGGATTTTACATCCAAGACTCGCATTGCTTTAGGATTCTTTCCCTATTGCACTTGAAATACATCAAATCGAATTCCTGGGTTAAGGATTTTACATCCGAGACTGCATTGCTAGGATCATTTCCTTATCGCAATGAAATACATCAAAATCAAACTCTTGAGGTTAAGGATTTTACATCCAACACCGCTTTGCTGCGAGATCTCTTCTCATTGCAACGATTCAATCTAATCAATTCAATTTTCTTTCGAGGTTGGAGATGTTACATCTAAAACCTCGAACTCCAATTTTAATTTCAAATCAAATCCTTCAAATCAATTTTGACGAAACTTGCAATCTAAAAACATTTAAATCTAAAACATAAATTGAAACAAAATAAAATCTAAATCGAAATTCCCTCGGATCATGTGATTTGGGATTTACCTCCTTTTCCTTTCCCAGCGAGAGTTCAAGAATCTCCGGTTCCGAGATATACTTGACACTCCCCGGCGGAAACTCTTCTACTTCGTCCTAAGTTCGTCACTTGGACATCCGTGTTGGTTTTGTTGATCGCTTCGGTCAACACCAATACGCGCGGTGTGCTCCGTCGGCTCACCACACCTATTGGGGGTCCATTTGTTGACCTCATTTTTGATGAGGTCTTCCTTTCTTCTTTTTAGTGCTTAGGATCTAGCCTTAGGCTTTTCCTTTGACTATCTTAGAGGACTAGAATTGGGACCCGCCTTTTAGAAATTTAAACCACTTCTAAACTCCCTGCAAACTCCACAAACTTGACTATAGACCCCTAATCACCTAGAGGGTTGAAATCGAATATGGAAGTTTAAAGGATGAGTTCACATAGGACTCTTTGGCCTTAGGATCGCCTACAGGTGGCTCGGTGCAGTGAAGGGGCTGACATACACTACACTTACACACTACATTTCCACACACTTCCTAAAACCACACCCATACCCAACTTGACCTCCTGACTCATGTAGGTGATTCACATGGATGGTCCTTAACCCTAAGCCCTTGGCTAAGAGGGTTAGGAACAACATAGTGAATGCCTCGAATGAGTCCTTTCATGGCTCATATGGGCTTGAAATGGCTTCATGGCTCAACCAAAATGATCTCACCCCACTCAAATTCACCCAATCTTCAATTTCCCAAATTTTCAATTTTTGACCCCAGGGACCCTACACTACTAAACTACCCAAAACCACTGAAATTACCCAATTTTGGCAAAATTTCCAAATTACCTAAAATTTTCCAAAATCAATCCCAAACACCTCCACATCACTCAAATTGATCATCCATCCCCAAAAATACCAAAAATTCCAAGAAAACCTCCCAATACCCTCCAAATAACCCAAAATACCCTTCTTGGCCTAAAAATCCAAAAATTCAAAAATTCCCAGAAAATTCCAGAAAATCCCAAATATTCCCAATTTCATTTTGTCCAACTACACCATGGGCCAATTTTGTCAATTTACCCTACTTTTGTCAAAACCCCCAATTTGACCCATTTTAATCCAAAGTGAACCCGATGTCGAACCAAACCTATCCAATTGACCCCAATTTTGGTCCAATTCAATTCTAAACTTCAATTCAACATTCCTAATACTAATTTAGACCAAATCCAAGTCCAATTTGATTGACATTTGGATCCAATTCCACTTTTGACCTTAAGGCCCATTTTTTGACCTAAGCCCAAACCTAACCCAAATGAACCCAAACCCCAAAAATCAAAGCCCAACCAAAGTCAAAACCTCTTTGAAACACTCCCATAAACACTTCTCAACAATAATTCTACATAAATTTCAACCCTAGCCCAACATTGGCCCAACTTGGCCCATTTGGACCTATATTGGCCCATTCACCAAAAGAATCCAAATCCAACCCAATTCAAGCCCAAACTACCCCAAATTTGCTTCAAGTTACTCATGACACACCCATGAGCTAAACCAACAATTATTTGGCCCAACCTTTTACAAAAATTTTCATCCATGAACACATTCATAAACTTAAAAGCCCACTTCCCTTAAACCTTTCTAAAAGCCCATTTCCTTCAAAATTCAAAAGCCCAAATCTACCCTAAAGCCCACATGACATCTCCATTTGTCATCCATTTAATTAAATCCATTACCTAAGTCCTAAAATCACCATCAAATTATTCCAAATCAAGTTTCATACAAATTTCCATCAAAACATCCAAAATTCTTAAAACCCATTTTCATGAAATTGACCCGAGCTTTTCCCAAGCCAAATGGAGCCAAGGATGAGCCATTCACAAGCCATATGAAGCCATGAAAGTTTGGCATGTGACCATGCCATTAATGGCAAAAGGAGGAGGTCCTTTAACCATCTCCTAAAAGTCATTAACCTTAAGCATGTCTCCCCTTAACCAAGATTTAATCCAAATATTCTTGGATAAGGACATCACCACCTCTTGACCGGCTAGCCTAGCCGATCTTCTCGGCCCAAGACCGGCCATGGGGAGGTGAACCCAACCCAAACCAATGGGTTGACCAATTTCAAGCCAAAATGACCCCCTCCCCATTCCATTTTAATTCAAACACTTTACACATGTCCAAACCCAATTGACTTCACCATTGCCAAGCCCTGACCTCCCTGGTCAAGATGGTGACCCATGCCTGCCGGCCAGCCGCCTGGATCGCCGGAAAACACCACACCCGAGAGCTCGCATGTGAGCCAACTTTGGAATTCCACCTTGCTGAGCTGCCCCATGCCCAATGGCCACCATGGCTGTTCTTCTCCTCACCAGAGCAGCTGATCCCAAGCCCTAACTCCCCCTGGGAGGCCTCCCAGCCAGCTCTATTTAAACTCCACCCCTCTCGGCCATAAGAAGAGCCAAGCACAAACCTTGCCAAAACTGCGCAAAATTGTTCCGGACCCTTCTCCACTCTTAGAGCACTTGATCCCAGGTGAGATCCCCTGCCATTTCTCCTCCGTAAGCTCGATTTCGGAGTTGAAATTCCACCCAAAACCGGGACACTTCTCCACGGTGAGCCAATTCCCAAATTGATTGGCTCTACACCTTCACCGGACCAAGGGAAGGTGTCCACCATCAAAAGCCCCATCTCCGGGCCACCCGGTTGCTCCGGCCTCCAAGCTTTGTGATCGGGCTTGGTCTAAATCATATCCGGACAATTCACCGGACCGGGAGACTTCATGCGGAGCTTGCTAGGACCCGATCGAAGGTGCAACAACTCTCGGATTGAAGCCACACTTCTACGAGCCAAGGTATGAGCTAACTCTTCATCCCGAGCTTCGAAGATTCTCTATTTCAAATGCCTTAGTTCCAATGCATGTTAACCGTATAGATGTGTTCGTCTCTTCGAGACGAATCCATAGAGTATAAGAACATAAAAATCCATTGAGAATCGAGTGAGATCTTAGGGATTTAGTGTGGACGGCTCTCGGGTGAGAACACTTGGGGACGATGAACGGATGCCGTCCATTCGATACACGCGCGCGAAGAACGGCTCGGGATGGCGTCGGACCGGGAAACGGTGCGAGAACCGCGGGGCCCGGGCTGCCGACTCGGATGGCGGCGCCGAATCACGGCGCGACACGTACCCCTTCGGAGCTGCCGATGTTTCGGCGGCGCCGCGTGGATAAATAGATAAATAGGGTATTTAATGTATTTATTAAATATCCGAAACTTTAAAAATCCATATCTTTGTGTAGAAAAATCACAAAAATAAAATAAAAATACCCTCTTGCTCGAGTGAACGAGAGGAGAATAATGTGAAAAAGAAATCACTTAATTTCATCAAATATTTTATTTTTTATGATTTATTTACTCTCTGCATTGTTTTAATTCTCCATGCATGCATACAATTCACCATGGCATGAGACCATAGGGCTTTTGAAGCCTCGAATTTGGGAACATTCCCTGAATTTTCCAAAGTTAGAGGCCATCCCTATGAAGAGTTCTTGATTTTTCAAGTTCGAGTCACTGTTTTGAGTATTTTAATTCCAGTAAATAGCATGTTGTGAAATAAATTCTAGGAAAATTTGGTGATGTTCCTTATGACCAGAGAACCACTAGGAAAAATAGATTTTGGCTTAGTTCATTCAAAACAACCCTAATTGGCTTAAACACCCAAAATAGGTCTTTAATTAATTAGAGTTAACCAGGCATCAAATTGACTTGAAATCAATTCTCCACTGACCTTTAGGATCAGAGGAACCCACCATTAAAATTTGAGGTCAATTGGACTTGGTTAGCCACTACTAGTTGGGTTGATTAAGTCACTTAGCCATTTTAAACTTTAAAAATTCATAACTTTTAAAATACTTTTCAAAAATTCACCAAATTGGTTTTGGAGCCTCTCTGATATCAGGGGAATCTAAGAAAATTAAAATTTCAATTTTCTAAAAAAGTTGATTTTTAATAATATTTTAATATTTTTAATAATTAAAAAATAATAAAAATCACAAAAATAATAAAATTCACCAAAATGTCACATTTTGAATTTTAATCACTTAGGAACAAATCCCACATTTTTCCTAGGTCTATTTAGTGAGATATTGAATTTTAAAGCCCTAGGGTAATTTTAAAATTAAAAAAATGTATTTTCTAGCATTTTCACTAAAATAATTATTATAAATCATAGAAAAATCAGAAAATTGCAAAATTTGATTCTCTGGTTTCCTTGATATCAGAGAGATTTTTGAAAAATATAAAATTCATTTTTCAACATTTATTTTATTTTTAAATTAATTAACACTCCAAAACTCAAAATAATTATAATAAAAATAATATAATTCAAAAAATCACCAAAATTGGTCTAAGTGCTTCTCTGGTCATTAGGAATGTCCCCTAATTTTCTTAAGGACAGAAACTTTCTTTTGGTCATGTTATCAAATTTTCCTTGAAAATCTCTATTTTCCACCAAAAATAATTATATAAATAAATTAAATACAGAAAAAAAATCACATTTTCTCCTCTCATGTCTTTATTGACATATGAGTGAAGTTACATAAAAATTTCAAATTCATTTAAGTTTAATTTAGTGAGTTATGAAATTATTAAGCTTAAAGGGTAAAATGGTAATTAAAATCTTTAATCCTTAATTAAAACTTTAGGTTTAATAAAAATTAACAAGTAAAATATTTGATCCTAATCTGATTTGGATGATTGAAATTTAAATAATTAAAGGGTAGAAACCCATTAAACAATTTCAAAATGATTAAACTTTAATTAAATAATGGATTAAATTTGGAAGAATAATAAAATTGGAATCATTAAAATAAGGGATATTTATTAGGAAGAGATTTATTCTTTAATTTAAAAATCCCTAAATTAATCATCTCATTAATATTCAACTCTTAATTAAAATGATAATTCAAATTCAAAATATTAAAAGACTTAATCATTAAACTAAAGTCAAATTATTAAACTCTTTCAAAAATTTCAATTAAAATTAAAAATAAAGTAAATTAAAGATAAATTAAATTAAAATTAAATTAAATTTAATAATTAAATTAAATTCAGACAAATTAAATTAAATTAAATTAAATTAAAATTAAATTAAATTAAATTAAACAATTAAATTAAATTAAATTAAATTAAATTAAAATTAAATTAAATTAAATTAAACAATTAAATTAAATTAAATTAAATAATTAAAATTAAATTAAATTAAATTAAACAATTAAATTAAATTAAATTAAATTAAATAATTAAATTAAATTAAATCAAATCAAATTAATTAAACACCAAATCAAATTAAATTGAACTATGTTAAACTAAATTAAAACTCAATTAAATTAAATTGAATTAAATATAACATCACCTAAAACAGAAAGAAAATAAATTTAAAAAAAAAACAACTTGAACACTATTCCAAATTTAAACTCTTTAACTTAAACCAAATCATTTGAATACTAACTTACCCTTGAAAGCTTTAGTTATTATAGCTCCTAAATAAAACATTAAATGAAGTGTCACTTCACTCATAGGATATTCGAATGTCACTAGTTCATCGAGCGAGTTAACAAAACTTGAAATTCTTGGACGATTAATTCATTTGTATAATTAAATTCATTTGAACTTAAAACAATCCCAGAAATATTGAAAAGATGTTTAAGATCCTTCTTAAGCACTTTCTCAATATGATAGGACATTTATAAGAACAATTGAATTTGATTATTCTTTGATGAAGAAAATCGTCCTTAAACCAAAACACAAAGAACCTAGACGTCATAGGAAATGACTAGCTATAGGATTAGGAATTTGGTAGAAAACCATAACCTTTCCCTTAGCTTTACCTAGGAACTTGCTTAAATATGCTAATTGTGTTTTAAGTGCAGTTTGGGATGACGGGAAGACCCTCCAGGTACGCATTTGTATTATTGCAATTTACTTTCCTGCAATTTATTTTCCAGCAATTTACATTATTGCAATTTACTTTATTGCAAATGCACTTTACTTTTCTTGCATGATAAAACAACTGTTGCATGAAAACCCACACCTTTAGGATAGTCCCTAAAACTGAAACCAAAACTAAGTTAAAAGTCATTGCAAGATAAAATTCACCGCCACAACATTTCAAAATATAAAACAACTCAAAATTTAATCACAAACAGAACACAAAACTACAATTACAACTAAATTAAAACGTCCTGTTGGATGATCGGGAATACCTCGGATGATGTAACCTACGTGTTGCTAACGGGATTTCCCACGGTCTAAATGAAAGTGTGGAACTCATTCGGTTGAGTTTAGCAAATTCATACGGACTAAGTGAATCCGATAAAAATAATGATGCGGAAGGATGGAACCGTGGGATCTTAACCGGTGTCGTTATAATCAACTTTAAGATTTGTTTTAAATAAAACATAAAAAACACCTGGAAATTAAGATTTTCTCTAAACCAAAACACTTTTCTCAACTCCTGATTTATGATTTCTAAAACTAAATCTCTGCGACAACAAGGAGCTCGGAGCATGGTGGGCGGCACGACCATCGTCATCAGCAAAACTCGAGTCTGCTTCGAGCAAAACTTTCCTAGAATTAAACAACCGAAGCCATAGGACTTCGAGGTAGCTTGCCTAGTGCAACATAAATCCTCAACTCTTCGTTAGGCATTTGCATTGCAAATTAAGCCCTAACAGGTCTTAGGATTCCGAGGTAGTCGTCCGATACGACAATAAACCCTCACATCTTCTAAGTTATTTGTTTGATTTTATCATACAAATATAAGCCCTAATTAATTGAAATTGGCGAGATTGAAATATCAAATAAACATTAGGACTTTCCTAAATTCAAGACAAACAATAGGATAGTCGGGAAATTATCGAAGTTCACTTCGAATCGGTGATTTCTCCTACCTCTCTTCCTTTGGATTCACAAAACAAAATGTTCCAAAATTTGATCCATTCCATATTGAAATTCCAAAATTCAATCTTTGAAAACCTTAAACTTTGAAATTCTTGAGAGCGGAATTATTGGTTATTATCGAGAGTTTTCTTAGGTGATTCCCGTCACTTAAGATGTAATTAACTATAGGGGCTTGCCCTTATAGGGAATTTTAAAGAACCCGAGTAATATAAACCCTGTTTGATACTTTCATATTAAGCGGGGAATTTGTCGGCTTATAAAATTGGTTCGCAAACCAAACGGATGTCACAAAACTTCTAGTTTATTTGATCGAGCCCCACCATCAAGCGATGTGTCTATCCTTAGGGATAGATATACGGTTTGTGGTGCGGTGCTCGTTTATATAAACTATTTGGGGATGTGAGATCGGTTTAATCTCATATCTTAAAACTTTCAAATTTAAAAATTATTTTCAAAATCAAATACTACTTTCTAAATTATATATATTTAAATTAAATTTAAAATAAAAATTCGCCGCACAACTACGTTAGGCGACCACTTTTCAAAATAAAACACACAACCCTAAAATAATGCCGACGATTTACGGCGACTCCGTGGGAGAATTCCTCTCTCCATTATAATCGAAGTAATTCTGCTTTCAAAAATCGGTAGTGTATCCATGTCCCTAATGGATCAAACTACCCTTCTTTCCGTTGGAATACTATGTTCATTTCTATCTTGAACAAGTATAGCCAACATTCTCTCGGATTTAGGAGCCATTGTTTAGACACCCCTAAACGAGAGAGGTTCCGAGATCCTTTACCTCATTTACGAGGTGGGGTGGACCCCGATAGGTGTTAGTTTAGGAGTGATCCTTCGAGTCGGGAAGTCTTGCTTAAGACTTTCTTTTCCTTTCGAATCGGATTCCTTACCTTCTCTACACCTTTGAACATTCCGTTCTAAATAAACAAACCCTCTAATAAGTGATTCTTTTAACAAATGATTCTTTTTTATAAATACATGAACAAAGAATGAGTTCGGACTCTTTTCGATTCCTTTTCGTCCTAAAGAAAAGAAGCATAACTTGGGATCGACAACCGGAATCTACCTTGCGAAATGGAAGCCCGAGCCGATTTTCTCCTTCACCAACGGATCGGACTTCGGCTGTCTATAAGGATGAACTGCCCGACAATGGGGTCATCCGATTTGGACGGGGATTTGAAAACTACGAACGTCAAAGTCACCGACGTCTCCCTCTTTACGCGACGAACAAGGTATCCGAAGCTAAGGAATCACGCGCGAGTTCGACCTTAGGTCGACCCGAGAGTTTCCTCCCTGCAAAGGGTCCCGACTAGGAGAATGCTGCTTGTCCGCGGGAGGACCATTCTCACTACCCCCATTTGGTCTAGTTGTTTCGCACCTACCCCGACTTACGCCAAATCAAAGGGGAAAGGAATCCGGAACTATGATAAACCCGTTACGCAGTGGAGGGTACGGATCTTCTGTAAGACCTTCGTCTTCGAAATCGGGTCCGGTTCGAAGATTCCTTCGACCGACAAAGACCCAAAGAAGAAATAGAAATAGAAGGATCGCCGAGGAAGCCGGAGCTGCTGAGATTGCCTTCCTGGAGGAAATTCCGGAGTTGCCGAATATACACCGTTACCGGAATATACACCATCGCTCGACTACATACCACTTTTGGGAGGAAGCGGGTTCCATCCCCTCTCCGCCGCGAGAGGATGAGGAGAATGTTCGCAAGATTGCTTGCCACATTACCACGGCCCGCATACTACAACGATAACCGCAAGAAAAGAACCGGAACTACGCCGTTTGCTCGGCTGCAAACTTTGGTAGAAAAGCTAGCAAGAAGGAAAAGCGCCCGTGTCGGAAATTCTACGAAGGATAGGGCGGGTGCCGGTCAAATCCCGTCTTGGGCCTCGAGTAGAACCCGCCGTCATGATAGAAAAGCCTAGCAAGAGAATGAAGGCTAGCCCGCTCGTCGTAGTATCGGGGTTATAGATTAGGGAGGATACCACCTTCCGGCATTTGGCCGATAGACCATGCGGTCCCAGACCTTCTGCTGCTAGAAGGATGGTGTGGCGTCCCACTACGGGGCGAGTTGAGGCCGAAACGACGGCCCGAGAAAGAAAGTCTCGCCGGGAGGCTGGAATGCGAAGAAAGTGCTCTTGCGATGAAGGGGACTCGTGAAAAAAGGACCGGCAACCATCGCATGACAACCACAGAGATGCACGAAAGCTCCGCTAGAAGATGCCATGGAAAAGTTGAGAACCGACATCCGAGCGGTTGGCAAAAGAAAGAGAAGAAAAGTTCGGAGATGAGATCGACTCATCGGAATTCATGGACAACGAATATGCGAGAAATCAACATGGTTGAGACACGAGCTTCATCATCTTCTCGAGGTGCTCCTGCGGCCACGAAAGAGAGGAGCCGGAGCCGATGAAGAGACGGCTTCGGGAAAAGGACGACACGATCGCTCGAATGGCGAAGAGGATGGAAGAGATGGCCGTAGCTCTAGCCACTCTCCAAAGTCGAGTACAACCACATAGAGAGACACCCCCGGAAGTCATTCACATCGTAGACGGGGAAAGGAGATTACATCCGTCGATGGGGATGACCGAGTGAAAAAGGATACAACACAAAGTATGATCCTCGAAAAGGATATCAAGAACTTGGTAGAACAGCGAGTGCGAGAAGCCCTAGCACAATCGAAGAACGGGACATCTATTCGGACGGGTAGACCTTACCGGAAGAATTCGACGCTGTCCGATACCCGAAGGGCTTCGTACCACCTCCGTTTAAGACCTTCGACGGAACCGGGAACCCCGACGGCATGTTGCACACTTTCGTGCCGGTTGTTGCAATGCCGGCGGGAGCGATGCGCTACTCTTCCGACGGTTCGTTAGCGATCCGTCGGGAATCGCCTTCGGCGGTATGCGGGATTACCCAACGGATGCAGCAAAGACATTCTCGAGCTAGAGAGCCTCTTCATTAAGCGATTTGCCGGAGCTCGGCACCACATCACTATAGGTGATTTAGTGGTAGAGAAACAAAGGCCGAATGAAACTCTAGTGGATTACATACTTCGATGGAGAAATTTAAGTATGAAGTGTGAACCACAAGCTGCAAGAACAACATGCGGTCGGCATCTTGCTTAAAAGCATTCACGGCCCGATAGCACTTCTCCTCGAGGATTCACTATTAAGACTTTTGAGAAGTTGTTAAGCAAGGCCGGAAGCTTGCAAGAAGAGGCGAAGCAATTAAGTTTTGCCGACAAGACGGACAAGCGAGAAGCCGGTGAAGACTTTCGAAAAGAAATGCGGGGTCGTTGCGGCGGTTGACAAAGGCAAACAGCCGATGCAAATACCACCGGAACGGCCGCGACAACCACAACAAAATTACCGGCAACCCCGGTCCAGCTATCGGTCGTCTCCGCGAGTATGAACAACCGTCTCGTCCGCAACGTACATTGAGGGAGCTTCGAGCGAGAGAATATCCGTTCAAAAATGAAGCGATGCAAAGATGTTCCGTAGCTTAATGAAAACTCCGGATTTCCAGTGCCGGAGCCCAAAAGACCGAGAGGAAGTCAACAAGAAAGGTGATCCCGACTTTTGCCCCTACCATCGGATGCTTGGGCACAAGATAGAAGAGCGCATTACCTTCAAAAGTTGGCTCAACGACAACCTTCGGAAAGGAAATATAACAATCCCGAAGGAGTACATGAAGGAACCCCGAATGGAGGTTCCGTCAATGTTATCTCAGCCGATCCCGTCATTCAGATAGATCCCTATGCAACCAACGATGGATGGACTACCGCACGGACGAGATCTTCGAAGAAGATTTTAGACAACATCCGAACCGCTTCGGTGCGAGCTTCAATTCAGAGTTCGAGACACTGTTAAACCGGTACTATCACTTGCGATAGAAGAACCACCTCGACGGGAGACAATCGAAGAGAAGAAGAAAATTGACGAAGAAGAGGGGCCGAGACTCCTAAGGCTAGACTAGGGGCTGCTTATCCTAGGATAGTTGTTTCCGATTCGGGGAGAAATCCCTCGAACCTCCGATTTTGTATGATTATCTGCTCACTTCGGTGGGATCATATAATGATAAGGGTGATGGCGTTGGCTACGTTTTGACCGTTTCTAACGATTACGTAACTAGCGACAATCCGGGCGTCGATTTCGATACCAACAACAATTCTCGAATCATACAAGATCTCGACGATCAAAATGACGAAGAAGGCATCCATCGAGGAGGCTACGAGAGTTCAACAAGCAACGGATCTATCCGTGAGTTTCGAGGAGCTCCGGTTACAATAGAGTTAGAGCCTTGATTTGGAAGATAATCCGGAAGAGCCAGTCATTCCGATTCGGGAGGAGACACCGACAAACTCGATACTAGATTCGGAAGAAATTACGAAGTCAACCTAAGAAGTGGAAAAGTTCTACCTCCAAGAATGGGTCCAAAAGACAAAGGAAAGCGGTGGTTGTTCAAGAAGAACCAACCCCGGCGAGAAGACATACCCATTCGAGAAGAAGCCGAGACACAGGAGAACAAAGTGGACTACAACGTGCTAGCCCATCTTAGGAAACTACCGGCCAAGGCGAGCATCTACGATGCTCTCATCTTATCGAAAGGAGATGAGAGAAGCTGCGATCAAGGCCTTACTTGATCCGGAAATTTGCTTAGCTCAAATGGCCGGAGATTCCTTGGATGAGGTTTGCTCGTTAAAGGAACGAGCGAGGTGTTACCTTCACGGACAATGACCTACTACTTGGGACGGCGAGATCACAACCGACCGTTGTACATTTCAGATTACAATTGGGAAGTTTACGCTCTCCGGAGTATTGGTGGATCCGGGAGCATCAATCATTATAATGAGTCTTAGAACACTAGCATTCTTGGAAATTGATGCTCGTGAGCTAGAGGCCGACTAAATGTTATTAAGAGGATTCGACCGGAAAGAGAAAGAGCCCTCGGGTCAATAACGCTACGATGAAGACCGGTGATTTAGCAAAGACAACCGCAAAATTTCATATAATCGATTCAGAAACGTCGTTCAACGCTCTCTTGGGCCGACCATGGATACATGAAAACGGGATGGTACCATCATCTCCGCATCGGTGCATCGAATATTACGATGGAGGGGAACGAGTGCATCAAAGGAGACTTACAACCATTCTCCGTACATGAAATTGGAATCCATGAAGATGCGACTTATTATGCACCGCCAAAGAAAACAATCTTCTCCGGAGATACCATAACAAATGAAGCAAAGAAAGTTCGGGACAACGAAGAACACTGAAGTTCTAGTCCAACGATCGCTCACCACTCCCTTCCGGCGAGATGGTGAAGGTTTCTCCACAACTCGCATCCGAGGTCGAGGCCGGGGACGAGGCCGTGGTAGAGACACTAGGACAATTGGACGAGAAGAAACCAACCATCAATGTTGATTGGGATGATAGTTACGAAGAAGAAAAAGAAATCGAAGCAAGAAGCGGCAACAATAAGTCGAAAGAAGCCGCAATACAAGATCTCCCTCGAAGATGAAAAGAACGAAGAATACAAATCAATGTACGAGAAGATTAACCACTACGTACATACTATGACCCTAACTCCGATCCATTCTAATAAGATCGAGGGTATGGAGGTCAAAGAGGTACGTAGTGACGGTGCAAAGCCGATCAAATTCTACCGTGGTGCTTCTTCCTCCAAAGCTGAAAATAATGTACAATTCGAAGATGTCACTTCATCGAATTAATGGAATTACCTTTTGAGTGGTACTCTCCCTGTGTTCAAAATTTAATTCAACGTGGTTTCTTACCTCGACAATGGACAAAAGGCCAATCACAACATTTTGAAAAGTTATGGAATAACTCCGGCCATCCTCCCGATTCAAAGTATGGACTCGGATTCGGCACGGTAGGGTCGGTTGACGATGCGAATTTTGCTTGGTTGTCACTTGCAAATCCAATGAAAACTGCATGGAAACTACCGACGAACTCGAATATTTACAAATTGGAGACGCTCCACCAGAATTCGAAGAAGAAATTAAATCCACAATAGATGAGTTAATGGAAGTTAACTTAGGTACTAGCGAAGAGCCTAGACCTACCTTTGTTAGCTCCTTACTCAACAAAGAAGACTCCGAAGAAATAATCAAGTTATTAATGGAATTTAAAGACTGTTTTGCTTGGAGCTACGATGAAATGCCAGGATTAGCCCCAGAGGTTGCAGTCCATAAGTTAGGAGTGGATCCTACTTCTGTTCCAGTCGGACAAGGTCCCGGAAGAATGCGTCCGGAAATCGAACAACAAGTCATAGCCGAAGTTAAAAAGC
>JAKZJZ010001163.1:0-30775 GCA_022702705.1 Papilionanthe hookeriana x Papilionanthe teres
ATGGAGGGTACCGCCAGCAGATTGCATACCCAATAGCTGCATTATCAACATCTACAACAAAGGTGACCGCATACCCCCACATATTGATCACCACGACTTCGCCGGACCTTCGCACGGTCTCTTTCGAATGAGTGTAACATCATGTTCGGATCCGACCTCCGGATAGCAGTGTCCAGGTGAGTTCCGAGGGCCAAGCAAAGATACCTTTACCGGTGGGTTCCGTCATGATACCGCAAGGCAACGGAGCGTATATCGCAAAGCATCGCATACCGGAGTGCCAGCGGAGCGAATCTCGCTACTTTCGGAGGATGGACGACAAAGAAAATACCTTACCATTTCCAACCTGCACCCGCAGCTAGAGAACCTCCGGCCTTACGAGCCGTGAGTTACATGGGAAATATCACACCTCCAACGTACATCCAAATTCGCATCCTTGCCAAGGATGGCTTGGAAGGTGATGTCATCGACCATGTACCCCACTATTCGTACATGGATTTTTCGACAGATGCTTCTTTCGATGGATCAACAAAGATCATACACAAGTCCGTTTCGAGTCTACATGGATTGTATGAAATATATTCCAAATCGAGTCGTATGATGTATTTTCAACATGATTGGAATGAGAGCGACCATGTCACGTTTTGGCCTTCACCTCTTTTAGTGCAAATTGATTGGGAAACGCCATTAAAGTTAAATGAACTTCGAACAAAGAACGTAAAAGAAAAAAAAGATAATAAAAGAAAACCTTCTAAAAAAAAAAAATATCTAAAAATGACAAACACCAAGTTCACATGAACATTAAATAAACAATAAAATAAAATTTGAACCATTAAAAGATAAACGAAATCAACACAAATCTCAAATTCCATCCTTCCAAACTTCAAATCAAATTTCAATCTTTTCAAATTCCAAATCAAATTCTCAATCAAATTTCAAATCCAATCTCGATCAAGTTTCAAACTTGATCTTCCATATTTCAAATCAAATCTTAAATCAAATTTCAATCGAGTTCAAACTCATCCTTCCAAATTTCCAAATTTCCAAATTCAATCTTTCCAGGCTTCAAGTCTCCATCAAATTCAAATTCAATTTCTTCCAGATCTTGAATCAAATATCAATCAAATCAAATTCGAACTTTTTGGGTCGAGGATTTTACATCCGAGACTGCACTGCTTTAGGATCCTTTTCCTATTGCACTGAAGTACATCAAAATTCAAACCTTTTGGGTCAAGGATTTTACATCCAAGACTGCACTGCTTTAGGATCCTTTTCCTATCGCACCGAAGTACATCAAAATTCAAACTTTTGGGTCGAGGATTTTACATCCAAGATCGCACCGCTTAGGATCCTTTTCCTATCGAACCGAAATACATCAAATTCAAGCCTTTTGGGTCGAGGATTTTACATCCAAGACCGCACCGCTTTAGGATCCTTTTCCTATTGCACCGAAATACATCAAAATCAAACTTTTGGGTCGAGGATTTTACATCCAAGACCGCACCGCTTTAGGATTCTTTCCCTATCGCACCGAAATACATCAAAATCAAACTTTTCGGGTCAAGGATTTTACATCCAAGATCGCACCGCTTTAGGATCTTTTTCCTATCGCACCGAAGTACATCAAAATTCAAACTTTCGGGTCGAGGATTTTACATCCAAGACTCGCATCGCTTTAGGATTCTTTCCCTATCGCACCGAAATACATCAAAATTCAAACCTTTTGGGTCGAGGATTTTACATCCAAGACCGCACCGCTTTAGGATTCTTTCCCTATCGCACCGAAATACATCAAAATCAAACTTTTGGGTCGAGGATTTTACATCCAAGACCGCACCGCTTTAGGATTCTTTCCCTATCGCACCGAAATACATCAAAATCAAACTTTTCGGGTCGAGGATTTTACATCCAAGACCGCACCGCTTTAGGATTCTTCCCTATCGCACCGAAATACATCAAATTCAAACCTTTTGGGTCGAGGATTTTACATCCAAAGACTCGCACTCGCTTTAGGATTCTTTCCCTATTGCACCGAAATACATCAATTCAAACTTTGGGTCGAGGATTTACATCCGAGATCGCATCGCTTTAGGATTCTTTCCCTATCGCGATGAAATACATCAAAATCAAACTTTCGAGGTTAAGGATTTTACATCCAATACCGCATTACTCTGAGATCTCTTCTCATTGCAACGATTCAATCTAATCAATTCAATTTTCTTTCGAGGTTGGAGATGTTACATCTAAAACCTCAAAATTCCAATTTTCATTTCAAATCAAATCCTTCAAATTAATTTCGACAAACTTCAATCTAAATCGAAACTCCAAACTAAAATTTAAACTCACACATCAAAACTTAAACTAAAACAAAATAAAATCTAAATCGAAATTCCCCGCATCATGTGATTTGGGATTCACCTCCTTTCCTTTCCCCACCGAGAGTTCAAGAATCTCCCGGTTCCGCAGATATACTCGACACTCCCCGCCAGAAACTCTTCTACTTCGTCCTAAGTTCGTCACTGACATCCGTGTTGGTTTTGTCGATCGCTCTGGCCAACACCAATACGCGCGTGTGCTCCGTCACCACCACACCTATCGGGGGTCCATTTGTCGACCTCATTTTCGATGAGGTCTTCCTTTCTTCTTTTAGTGCTTAGATCTAGTCTCAGCTTTTCCTTTCGACTATCTTAGCAGGACTAGAATCGGGACCCGCCTTTTAGAAATTCAAACCACTTCTAAACTCCCCGCAAACTCCACAAACTCGACTATAGACCCCTAATCACCTAGAGGGTTGAAATCAAATGTGGAAGTTTAAAGGATGAGTTCCTATGGATTCTTCGGCCTTAGATCGCCCTGGCGGCCCGGTCTCGTGAAGGGGCCGACTTACACTACACTTACACACTACATTTCCACACACTTCCTAAAACCACACCCATACCCAACTTAACCTCCTCGACTCATGTAGGTGATTCACATGGATGGTCCTTAACCCCTAAGCCCTCAGCAAGAGGGTTAGGAACAACATAAATGAATGCCTCAAATGAGTCCTTTCATGGCTCATATGGGCTTGAAATGGCTTCATGGCTCAACCAAAATGATTTCTTTCCACCTAAATTCACCCAATCTTCAATTTCCCAAATTTTCAATTTTTGACCCCTAGACCCTACACCTACTAAACCTACCCAAAACCTCGAATTACCCAAATTTTCGCAAAATTTCCAAATTACCCAAAATTTTCCAAAATCAATCCCAAACATCTCCACATCACTCAAATTGATCATCCATACCCAAAAATACCAAAGATTCCAAAAATACCTCCCAATACCCTCCAAATACCCAAAATACCCTTCTTGCCTAAAAATCCAAAAATTCAGAAAATTCCCAGAAAATTCCAGAAAATCCCAAATATTCCCAATTTCATTTTGTCCAACTACACCATGGGCCAATTTTGTCAATTTACCCTACTTTTGTCAAAACCCCCAATTTCACCCATTTTAACCCAAAGTGAACCCAATGTCAAACCAAACCTACCCAATTGACCCAAATTCTGGTCCAATTCAATTCTAAACTTCAATTCAACATTCCCAATACCAATCTAGACCAAATCCAAGTCCAATTTGATTGACATTTGGATCCAATCTCACTTTTGGCCTTAAAGCCCAATTTGGACCCATGACCCAAACTTAACCCAAACTCACCCAATTCAACTCCAATTAACCTCAAATCTTTTCTAAATCTTCCTTAACATTCCCACAAACAAAACCCTAACATGATTTGCCCAAAATTTGAACCCAAGTCCCACTCAAACTCAACCCAAGGTCAAAAGGCCCATTTTCGACCTAAACCCAAACCTAACCCAAATTCAACCCAATTCAAATCCAAACTACCCCAAATTTGCTTCAAATCACTCATGACACATCCATGAGCTAAACCCAACAATTATTTGGCCCAACCTCTTTACAAAATTCCCATCCATAAATTCATTTTTAAACTTAAGGGCCCATTCCTTAAACCATTTTAAAAAAGCCCACTTCCACCAAATCCAAAGCCCCAAAAATTCTTCCAAAGCCCATATGACATTTCCCCTCATCATACTTTCAATTAAAATCATCCCTAAGTCCTAAACCAATGATCAAATATTTCTAAATGAAGCTTCATCCAAATTTCCACCAAATTATCCAAAATCCTTAAAATCCTTTTTTATGAAATCGACTTCACTTTTCCCAAGCCAAATGGAGCCATGGAGCCATGCACAAGCCATATGCAAGCCATGAGAGCCTCTTTACATGTCACCATGCCATTTTGGGCAAAAGGAGGAGGCTCTTTCCTTAATTCCTAAAGGTGATTAACCACTTCCATGACTCCACTAAACCATGCTTAAGCCTAATCGTACTTGGATTGCGACTCGACCCCACTAATCAAGCCGATCCAAATCACTTTCTCCTCAGCCTAAACCAGTGCCTTGGGTGGTGCACCTAGCCCAAATGGGTGGGTTGACCCATTTAGGTCCAAATCTAGCCATGCCCCATTCCACTTTGGATCAAAGCCTTTACACATGTCCATGGCCAATCGATCAGCACAAACCTCCAGCCCCGACCCACCCGACCTCGAGGGTGACCCATGCTCGGCCGGCCGGCCACCAGTGCCGCCGGAAAACACCATGGCCGAGAGCTCACATGTGAGCCAACATTGAAATTCTCACTTGCCGAGCCGCCCCATCCCCACTGGCTACCATGGCCGATCTTCTCCTCACCGAGCAACCGATCCCAAGCCCTAACTCCCCCGGAGGCCCCCCGCCCGCCTCTATTTAAACTCCACCCCTCTCGGCCATGAGAAAGAGAGAAGCATAAACCTTGCCAAAACTCGCCAAAATTGTTCCGCACCCTCCTCCACCCTTAGAGCACTTCGATCCCCACTGAAATTCCCCGCCATTTCTCCTCTCGTAAGCTCAATTTCGTAGTCGAAATTCCACCCAAAACCAGGACACTTCTCCACAAGTGAGCCAATTCCCAAATCGATTGACTCTACACCTTCACCGTACCAAGGGAAGGTGTCCACCATCAAAAGCCCCATCTCCGAGCCACCTGAGTTGCTCCAGCCTCCAAGCTTTGTGGATCGGCTTGGTCGAAATCATATCCAGTACAATTCACCGCACCGTGAGACTTCATCCGGAGCTTGCCGGGACCCAATCGAAGGTGCAACAACTCTCGATCGAAGCCACACTTCTCCGAGCCAAGGTATGAGCTAACTCTTCATCCCGAGCTTCCGGAGATTCTCCATTTCAAATGCTTTAATTTCAATGCATGTTAACCGTATAGATGTGTTCGTCTCTTCAAGACGAATCCATAGAGTATAAGAACGTAAAAATCCATCGAGGATCGAGCGAGATCTGTAGGATTTAGTGTGGACGCGCTCTCGGCGAGAACACTTGGGGACGATGAACGGATGCCGTCCATTCAATACACGCGCGCACGGACGGCCGGGATCGCGTCGGACTGCAGAGACGCGTACGAGAACCGCGGGGCCCGGGCCGCCGACTCAGGCGGCGGCGTCGAATGGGAGCGCGCCGCGCGGCCTTTCGGAGTCGCCGAGGATGCGTTGGCGCCGACTTGGATAAGTAGAAAATTAGGGATTTTCTCGATTTATTTAATTCCCTAAACTTCAAAAATTCATATCTCTCGTGTAGAAAAATCAGAAAAATAAAATAAAAATACCCTCTTGCTCAGCTGAAGAGAGGAGAATAATGTGGAAAAGAAATCACTTAATTTCATCAAATATTTTATTTTTTATAATTTATTTACTCTCTCGCATTGTTTTAATTCTCCATGCATGCATACAATTCACCATGGCATGAGACCATATGGCTTTTGAAGCCTCCGAATTTGGGAACATTCCCCGAATTTTCCAAAGTCGTAGGCCATCCCTATGAAGAGTTCTCGATTTTTCAAGTTCGTGTCACTGTTTTGAGTATTTTAATTCCAGTAAATAGCATGTTGTGAAATAAATTCTAGGAAAATTTGGTGATGTTCCTTATGACCAGAGAACCCTAGGAAAAATAGGTTTTGACTTAGTTCATTTAAAACAACCCTAATCGGCTTAAACACCCAAAATAGGTCTTTAATTAATTAGAGTTAACCAGGCATCAAATTGACTTGAAATCAATTCTCCACTGACCTTTAGGATCAGAGGAACCCACCATAAAAATTTGAGGTCAATCGGACTCGGTTAGCCCTACTAATCGGGTCGATTAAGTCACTTAGCCATTTTAAACTTTAAAAATTCATAACTTTTAAAATACTTTTCAAAAATTCACCAAATTGGTTTTGGAGCCTCTCTGATATCAGGGGAATCTAAGAAAATTAAAATTTCAATTTTCTAAAAAGTTGATTTTTAATAATATTTTAATATTTTTAATAATTAAAAAATAATAAAAATCACAAAAATAATAAAATGCACCAAAATGTCACATTTTGAATTTTAATCACTTAGGAACAAATCCCACATTTTTCTTAGGTCTATTTAGTGAGATATTAAATTTTAAAGCCCTAGGGTAATTTTAAAATTAAAAAAAAATGTATTTTCTAGCATTTTCACTAAAAAAATTATAATAAATCATAGAAAAATCAGAAAATTGCAAAATTTGTTTCTCTGGTTTCCTTGATATCAGAGAGATTTTTGAAAAATATAAAATCCATTTTTCAACATTTATTTTATTTTTAAATTAATTAACACTCCAAAACTCAAAATAATTATAATAAAAATAATATAATTCAAAAAATCACCAAAATTGGTCCAAGTGCTTCTCTGGTCATTAGGAATGTCCCCTAATTTTCTTAAGGACAGAAACTTTCCTTTGGTCATGTTATCAAATTTTCCTTGAAAATCTCTATTTTCCACCAAAAATAATTATATAAATAAATTAAATACAGAAAAATCACATTTTCTCCTCTCATGTCTTTATTGACATATGAGTGAAGTCACATAAAAATTTCAAGTTCATTTAAGTTCAATTTAGTGAGTTATGAAATTATTAAGCTTAAGGGGTAAAATGGTAATTAAACTTTTAACCCTTAATTAAAACTTTAGGTTTAATAAAAAATCAACAAGTAAAATATTTGATCTTAATCTGGTTTGGATGATTGAAATTTAAATAATTAAAGGGTAGAAACCCATTAAATAATTTTAAAATGATTAAACTTTAATTAAATAATAGATTAAATTTGGAAGAATAATAAAATTGGAATTATTAAAATAAGGGATATTTATTAGGAAGAGATTTATTCTTTAATTTAAAAAATCCCTAAACTAATTATATCAATTAACACTTAACTCTTAATTAAAATGATAACTCAAATTTAAAATATTAAAAAACTTAATTAAATCATTAAACTCTTTTAAAATCTCAATTAAAAATATAAATTAAATTAAATTAAAATTAAATTAAATAATTAAATTAAATTAAATTAAACAATTAAATTAAATAATTAAATTAAATTAAATTAAATTAAATTAAATTAAATTAAATTAAATTAAATAATTAAATTAAATTAAATTAAATTAAATTAAATTAAATTAAATTAAATTAAATTAAATTAAATTAAATTAAATAATTAAATTAAATTAAATTAAATTAAATTAAATTAAATTAAACAATTAAATTAAATTAAACAATTAAATTAAATTAAATTAAATTAAATAATTAAATTAAATTAAATCAAATCAAATTAATTAAACATCAAATCAAATTAAATTAAATTAAGTTAAATTAAAACTCAATTAAATTAAATTGAATTAAATGTAACATCACCTAAGACATAAAAGAAATTAAATATAAAGCAACTTGAACACTATTCCAAATTTAAACCCTTTAACTTAAATCAAATCATTTCAATACTAATTTACCCTCGAAAGCTTTGATTATTATAACTCCTAAATGAAACATTAAGTGAAATGCTACTTCACTCATAAGATATTCAAATGTCTTAATTCACCTGAGCAAGTTAACAAAACTCGAAAACCTCGACGATCGATTCATTTATATAATTAAATTCATTTGGACTTAAAACAATCCTAAAAATATCGAAAAGATGTTTAAGATTCTTCTTAAGCACTTCCTCAATATGATAGGATATTTATAAGAACAATCGGATTTAATTGTTCTTCGATGAAGAAAATCGTCCTCAAACAAAAACACAAAGAACCTAGACGTCATAGGAGATGACTAGCCATATGGATTAGGAATTTGGTAGAAAACCATAACCTTTCCCTTAGCTTTACCTAGGAACTTGCTTAAATATTCTAATCGTGTTTTAAGTGTAGCTTGGGATGACGGGAAGACCCTCCAGTACGCTTTTATTTTATTGCAATTTATTTTCTTGCAATTTACTTCCCCGCAATTTACTTTATCGTGTATGCACTTTACTTTTCTCGCATGATAAAACAACCGTTGCATGAAAACCCACACCTTTAGGATAGTCCCTAAAACCGAAACCAAAACTAAGTTAAAAGTCATTGCAAGATAAAATTCACCGCCACAACATTTCAAAATATAAAACAACTCAAAATTTAATCACAAACAGTAACACAAAACTACAATTGCAACTAAATTAAAACGTCCTCGTTGGATGATCGGGAATACCTCGGATGATGTAACCTACGTGTTGCTAACGGGATTTCCCACGGTCTAAATGAAAGTGTGGAACTCATTCAGTTGAGTTTAGCAAATTCATCCTGGACTAAGTGAATCCGATAAAAATAATGATGCCGAAGGATGGAACCGCGGGATCTTAACCGTGTCGTTATAATCAACTTTAAGATTTGTTTTAATCAAAGTACAAAACACTCGGAAATTAAGACTTCTCTAAACCAAAACACTTTTCTCATCTCCTCGATTTATGATTTCTAAAACTAAAACCTCCGCAACAACAAGGAGCTCGGAGCATGGTGGGCAAGCACGACCATCGTCGTCGCAAAAACTCGAACCTACTTCAAGCAAAACCTTCTTAGAATTAAACAACAAAGCCATAGGACTTCGAGGTAGCTTGCCTAGTGCAACATAAATCCTCAACCTCTTCGTTAGGCATTTGCATTGCAAATTAAGCCCTAACCGGTCTTAGGATTCCGAGGTAGTCGTCCGATACGACAATAAACCCTCATATCTTCTAAAGCTATTTGCTTTGATTTTATCATACAAATATAAGCCCTAATTAATTAAAATTGGCAAGATTGAAATACTAAATAAACATTAGGATTTTCCTAAATTCAAGCCAAACAATAGGATAGTCGGAAATTACCGAAGTTCGCTTCGAATCCGTGATTTCTCCTACCTTTCTCCCTTTGGATTCCCAAAACAAAATGTTCCAAATTTGATCCATTCCCTATCGAAATTCCAAAATTCAATCTCTCGAAAACCTTAAACTTTGAAATTCTTGAGAGCAGTAATCATCGGTTATTAATCGAGAGTTTTCTTAGGTGATTCCCGTCACTTAAGATGTAATTAACTATAGGGGCTCGCCCTTATGTGGAATTTTAAAGAACCTGTGTAATATAAACCCCGTTTAATACTTTCATATTAAGCTGGGGAATTTGTCGGCTTATAAAATTGGTTCGCGTACCAAACGGATGTCACAAAACTTCTAGTTTATTTAATCGAGCCCCACCCTCAAGCAAAGGTGTCTATCTTTAGTGATAGATACACGGCTCGTGGTGCGGTGCTCGTTTATATAAACTATTTGGGATGTGAGATCGGTTTAATCTCATATCTTAAAACTTTCAAATTTAAAATTATTTTCAAAGTCAAATACTACTTTCTAAATTATATATATATTTAAATCAAATTTAAAATTTAAATTCGCCGACAACTTCTGTTAGGCGACCCCCTTTTAAAATACAACACAACCTAAAAATAATGCCGACAACTTCTGGCGACTCCGCCGGGAAGATTCCTCTCTCCATTATAATCAAATAATTCTGCTTTCAAAAATCGGTAGTGTATCCATGTCCTCATGGATCAAACTACTCCTTCTTTCCGTTGGAATACTATGTTCATTTCTATCTTCGAACAAGTATAGCCAACATTTTCTCGGATTTAGGAGCCACCGTTTAGACACCCCTAAACAGAGAGGTTCCGAGATCCTTTTACCTCATTTCCGAGGTGGGTGGACCCCGATAGGTGTTAGTTTAGGAGTGATCCTTCGAGTCGGGAAGTCTTGCTTAAGACTTTCTTTTCCTTTCCGAATCGGATTCCTTACCTTCTCTACACCTTCGAACATTCCGTTCTAAATAAACAAACCCTCTAATAAGTGATTCTTTTAACAAATGATTCTTTTTTATAAATACATGAACAAAGAATGAGTTCGACTCTTTTCAATTCCTTTCTTTTCGTCCTAAAGAAAAGAAGCATAACTCGGACTCGACAACCGTAATCTACCCTGCGAAATGGAAGCCCCGAAACCGATTTTCTCCTTCACCAACGGACCGGACTTCGCCGTCTATAAGGATGAGCCGCCCGACAATGGGGTCATCCGATTCGGACAAGGATTTGAAAACACGAACGTCAAGGTCACCGACGTCTCCTCTTTGCACCGACAAACAAGGTATCCGAAGCCGAGGAACCACCGCTCGAGTTCAACCTTAGGTCGACCCAAGAGTTTCCTCCCCCGCAAAGGGTCCCGACTAGGAGGAGTACCGCCGTCCGCAGGAGGACCGTTCTTACTACCCCCACCGGTCTAGTTGTTTCGCACCTACCCCGACTTCCGCCAAATCAAAAGGGAAAGAAATCCGTAACTATGGTAAACTCCGTTACCGCGGAGGGTACGGATCTTCCCGTAAGACCTTCTGTCTTCGAAATCGGGTCCAGCTCGAAGATTCCGTCGCCGACAAAGACCCAAAGAAGAAATAGAAATAGAAGGATCGCCGTGGAAGCCGTAGCCGCCGAGATCGCTTTCCCGGAGGAAATTCCGCAGTTGCCGTAATATACACCGCTACCGAATATACACCACCGCCCGACTACATACCACTTTTGGGAGGAAGCAGTTCCATCCCCTCTCCGCCGCAGAGGACGAGGAGAATGTTCGCAAGATTGCCGCCACATTACCACAGACCCGCATACTACAACGATAGCCGCAAGAAAAGAACCGTAACTACGCCGTTCGCTCGACCGCAAACTTTGGTAGAAAAGCTAGCAAGGAAGGAAAACCGCCCCGTGTCTGAAATTCTACGAAGGATAGGGCGGGTGCCGCCAAATCCCGTCTCGGGCCCCGAGTAGAACCCGCCGTCATGATAGAAAAGCCAAGCAAGAGGATGAAGGCTAGCCCGCCCGTCGTAGTATCGTGATTACGGATTAGTGGAGGATACCACCTTCCAAGCATTTGGCCAATGTACCATCCGGTCCTAGACCTTCCGCCGCTGAAGGATGGTGTGGCGTCCCACTACGGGGCAATCGAGATCGAAACAAGCAGCTCCGAGAGAGAAAGTCTCGCCAGGAGGCCGGAATCCGAAGAAAGTGCTACCGCGATGAAGGGGACTCGTGAAAAAGGACCCGGCAACCATCGCATGACAACCACAAAGATACACGTAAAGCTCCGCTAGAAGATGCCATGGAAAAGCCGAGAACCGACATCCGACGGCTGGCAAAAGAAAGCGAAGAAAAGTTCGGAGACGAGATCGACTCATCGGAATTCATGGACAACGAATATGCGAAATCAACATGGTCGAGACACGAGCTTCATCAGCTTCTCAAGGTGCTCCTGCAGCCGCAGAAAGAGAGGAGCCAGAACTGATGAAGAGACAGCTTCAGGAAAAAGACGACACGATCGCTCAAATGGCGAAAAGGATGGAAGAGATGGCCGTAGCTCTGGCCACTCTCCAGAGTCAAGTACAACCACATAGAGAGACACCCCCAGAAGTCATTCACATCGTAGACGGAGGAAAGGAGATTACATCCGTCAATGGGGATGACCAGACTGAAAAAGGATACAACACAAAGTATGATCCCCGAAAAGGATATCAAGAACTTGGTAGTAACAGCAGTGCGAGAAGCCTTAGCACAATCGAAGAGCGGAACATCCATTCGGACGGCAGACCTTACCCGGAAGAATTCGACGCCGTCCAATACCCGAAAGGCTTCGTACCACCTCTCGTTTAAGACCTTCGACGGAACCGGGAACCCCCGACAAGCATGTTGCACACTTTCGTGCTAGCTTGTTGCAATGCCGGCGGGAGCGATGCGCTACTCTTCCGACGCTTCGTCGCCAGTCCGTCGGAATCGCCTTCGACCGGTATGCGGAATTACCCAACGGTTCCGTGAAGACATTCTCGTAGCTAGAGAGCCTCTTCATTAAGCGATTTGTCGGAGCTCAGCACCACATCACTATAGGTGATTTAGTGGTAGAGAAACAAAGGCCGAATGAAACTCTAGTGGATTACATACTTCGATGGAGAAATTTAAGCATGAAGTGTGAACCACAACCGCAAGAACAACATGCAATCGGCATCTTGCTTAAAAGCATTCACGGCCCGATAAAGCACTTCTCCTCAAGGGATTCACTATTAAGACTTTCGAGAAGTTGTTAAGCAAGGCCGGAAGCTTGCAAGAAGAGGCAAAGCAATTAAGTTTTGCCGACAAGACGGACAAGCGTAAGCCGGTGAAGACTTTCGAAAAGAAATCCGGGGTCGTTGCAGTCAGTCGACAAGGGCAAACAACCGATGCAAATACCACCGTAACGGCCGCAAGAACCACAACAAAATTACCAAAGAACCCCGATCCAACTATCGCCGTCTCCGCAAGATGAACAACCGTCCCGTCCGCAACGTACATCGAGGGAGCTTCGAGCAAGAGAATACCCGTTCAAAAATGAAGCGGCATCGAAGATGTTCCGCAGCTTAATGAAAACTCCAGATTTCCACCGCCGAGCCCAAAAGACCGAGGAAGTCAACAAGAAAGGTGATCCCAACTTTCGCCCCTACCATCTGGATGCTCGGGCACAAGATGAAGACCGCATTACCTTCAAAAGTTGGCTCAACGACAACCTTCGGAAAGGAAATATAACAATCCCGAAGGAGTACATGAAGGAACCCCGTAAAGGAGGTTCCGTCAATGTTATCTCAACCGATCCCGTCATTCCGATAGATCCCTATGCAACCGACGATGGATGGACTACCGCCCGGACGAGGTCTTCGAAGAAGATTTTAGACAACATCCGAACCGCTTCGGTGCGAGCTTCAATCTCGCAGTTCGAGACCCGTTAAGCCGGTACTATCACTTGCGATGGAAGAGCCACCTCGACAGAGACAATCGAAGAGAAGAAGAAAATCGACGAAGAAGAGGGGACCGAGACTCCTAAGGCTGGACTAGGGGCCGCTTATCCTAGGATAGTTGTTTCCGATTCGGGGAGAAATCCCTCGAACCTCTCGATTTTGTATGATTATCTCGCTCACTTCGGTGGGATCATATAATGATAAGGGTGATGGCGTTGGCTACGTTTTTGACTGTTTCTAACGATTACGTAACTAGCGACAATCCGGGCGTCGATTTCGATACCAACAACAATTCTCAAATCATACAAGATCTCGACAAGCAAAATGACGAAGAAGACATCCATCAAGGAGGCTACGAGAGCTCAACAAGCAACGGCTCTATCTGTGAGTTTCGAGGAGCTCCAGTTACGATAGAGTTAGAGCCTTCAGATTTTAAAGATAATCCGTAAGAGCCAGCTCATTCCGATTCAGAGGAAACACCGGCAAACTCAACACTAGATTCGAAGAAATTACGAAGTCAACTTAAGAAGTGGAAAAGTTCTACCTCCAAGAATGGGTCCAAAAGACAAAGGAAAGTGTGGTTGTTCAAGACGAACCAACCCTGCACAGAAGAAATACCCATTCGAGAAGAAGTCGAGACACATGGAAACAAAGTGGACTACAACGTGCTAGCCCATCTTAGGAAACTACCGGCCAACCGAGCATCTACGATGCTCTCATCTTATCAAAGGAGATGAGAGAAGCTCCGATCAAGGCCTTACTCGATCCGGAAATTTGCTTAGCTCAAATGGCCGGAGATTCCTTAGATGAGGTTTGCTTCGTTAAAGGAACAAGCCGAGGTGTTACCTTCACGGACAATGACCTACTACTTGGGACGCGAGATCACAACCGACCGTTGTACATTTCAGCTACAATCGGGAAGTTTACGCTCTCCGCAGTTTTGGTGGATCCAGGAGCATCAATCAATATAATGAGTCTTCGAACACTAAAGATACTTGAAATTGATGCTCGCGAGCTCGAGGCCGACAAAATGTTATTAAGAGGATTCAACCGTAAAGGAGAAAGAGCCCTCGGGTCAATAACGCTATCGATGAAGACCGGTGACTTAGCAAAGACAACCGCAAAATTTCATATAATCGATTCGAAACGTCGTTCAACGCTCTACTCGGGCCGACCATGGATACATGAAAACAGGATGGTACCATCATCTCTCGCATCGTTGCATCAAATATTACGATGGAGGGGAACAAGCGCATCAAAGGCGACTTACAACCATTCTCCGTACATGAGATTGGAATCCATGAAGATGCAACTTATTATGCACCGCCAAAGAAAACAATCTTCTCCGCAGATACCATAACAAATGAAGCAAAGAAAGTTCGAGACAACGAAGAACCTCGAAGTTCTAGTCCAACAACCACTCACCACTCCCTTCCGGCGAGATGGTGAAGGTTTCTCCACAACTCGCATCCGAGGTCGAGGCCGGGGACGAGGCCGTGGTAGAGACACTAAGACAATCGGATCGAGGAAACCAACCATCAATGTTGATCGGGAAGATAGCTCGAAGAAGAAAAAGAAATCAAGCAAGAAGCAGCAACAATAAGTCGAAAGAAGCCGCAATACAAGATCTCCCTCGAAGATGAAAAGAACGAAGAATATAAATCAATGTATGAGAAGATTAACCACTACGTACACACTATGACCCTAACTCCGATCCATTCTAATAAGATCGAGGGTATGGTGGTCAAAGAGGTACGTAACGACCGTGCGAAGCCGATCAAATTCTACCGCGGTGCTTCTTCCTCCAAAACTGAAAATAATGTACAATTCGAAGATGTCACTTCATCAGAATTAATGGAATTACCTTTTGAGTGGTACTCTCCCCGTGTTCAAAATTTAATTCAACGTGGTTTCTTACCTCGACAATGGACAAAAGGCCAATCACAACATTTTGAAAAGTTATGGAATAACTCCGGCCGTCCTCCCAATTCAAAGTATGGACTCGGATTCGGCACGAGAGGTCGACTGACGATACCGAATTTTGCTTGGTTGTCACTTGCAAGTCCAATGAAAACCGCATGGAAACTACGTACGAACCCGAAGATTTACAAATCGGAGACGCTCCACCGTAATTCGAAGAAGAAATTAAATCCACAATAGATGAGTTAACTGGAAGTTAACTTAGGTACTAGCGAAGAGCCTAGACCTACCTTTGTTAGCTCCTTACTCAATAAAGAAGACTCCGAAGAAATAATCAAGTTATTAATGGAATTTAAAGACTCGTTTTGCTTGGAGCTACGATGAAATGCCGTGATTAGCTCCAGAGGTCGTGTACCATAAGCTAGAGTGGATCCTACTTCGCTCCACGTACAAGGTCCCGAAGAATGCGTCTAGAAATCGAACAACAAGTCATAGCCGAAGTTAAAAAGCTAATAGACGCTAAATTTGTCCGTGAAGAACAATACCCGACTCGGTTAGCCAATGTGGTGCCGCCGTAAAGAAGAATGGTCGATCGAATTTGTGTGGACTTCGCAGATTTAAACAAGGCATGTCCAAAAGATGAATTCCCTCTACCGATTCCGTAACCGATGATCGATATTGCTTCGACACATGAAATATTCTCGTTCATGGATGGATCTTCATGATACAACCGGATAAAAATGGCTCCAGAAGATGAAAAGCTTACAGCATTCGTAACGCCGATCGGAGTATTTTGCTACACAAGGTGATGCCATTCGGATCGAAGAACGCAGGAGCAACCTACCAAAGAGCAATGACAAGAATTTTTGATGATCTCATCCACAATCAAGTCGAATGTTACGTGGACGATGTCGTCATCAAAAGCAAAGTAAAGGAAAACCACTTCGTATGATTTGAGAATTGTTTTCGAACGATTAAGACAATTTAACCTTAAGATGAATCCCTTAAAATGCGCCTTCGGCGTCACCTCCGGAAATTCTTAGGATTCGTTGTCCGACATCGTGGAATTGAAATCGATCCGGAGAAGATTAAAGCTATCTTAGAAATGCCGCCTCCCAAAACCTTAAAACAATTACGATCTTTTCAAGGGAAGCCGGCATATCTTCGACGCTTTATCTCAAACCCGTCGTGTAGGTGTCACCTTTCTCGGCACTAGTTAAAAAGGACGCCAAATTTATTTGGGAAGAGAAATGCCGAAGGCCTTCGAAGACATTAAACAATATTTAATGACACCTCCCGTCTTAGCAGCCCTAGCCTCGTGTAGATCATCGATACTTTACACCGCGGCTTTAGACGACTTCTCTGAGCCCCGTCAGCCTGTGTCAATGATGAGGGTAAAGAAAATGCTCTTTACTACTTAAGCCGTCGTTTACTCCCGACGGAAGTAAGGTATCCCGCAATCGAAAAGCATTGTTCGGCCCCGATCTTCGCCGCTCAAAAGCTCGTGCACTACATGCTTTCTCATAAGGTCAACTCGATCTCGAAGTTTAATCCATTGCAATACTTCGATGACTCGTCCAACACTTTCCGGCGGACTTGCCGGATGGTCAATGATATTATTGCAATTCGATATAACTTTCGTGCCTCCGCGTGCCGTAAAGGGACAAGTCTTAGCAGACTTCCTCGCAAAGACACCCTTTGCCGGCCGAATCTCCTCTCAATGACGATCCGCCGATGAACAAATAATGAACCTAGAAGACCTCGACGATCGACGTTGGGAATTATATTTCGACGGAGCATCTTCGAAGACACAAAGACGAAGAATCGCAAGTGATAGTGCCCGTAAGGCAGGAATCGGACTAATCTTTATAACACCGGAGCGGGGGATGTTAAGATACTCCTACCACTCGACGAAACCGTGTACAAACAACGAAGCGAATACGAAGCCCTCATAACGGGATTGGAATTAACCATTCAAATGGGGATAACGGACATCAACATCTACGGGGATTCACGAGTTAATCATTCAACGAGATCGCCGGACAATACAGAATTTTAAAACCAAGACTCGAACAATACTTCCAAAGATGCCATACAAATTGTTGGAACAGATTCCAAATGTGACGATCTACAAAATTCCTAGAAAAGAGAATGCTTTAGCGAGATGCTTTAGCCCGTCTCGCAAAAGAATTTGCCTGTTTGCAAGATGAATCAGATGGAAGTGTCAATTCACGGACGTCGGTCCTATCACAGACTCGACATAGACACAATACACAAATCGAAAAAGAAAAAGAATCAACTTGCAAGCAAGTGATGTAAAAACACGTAAGATCGGCGACGACCCATCGATGTACTACTCCGCAAACAGGAAAGCTACCGGACGATAGGTCGTCGCCCATCGTATCAAGAAAAGAACTCGTCTTACGCATTAATAAACAACACATTATACGTAAGGTCTTTTGATCAAATGTGGCTAAGGTGCCTAAGCGGGTCCGAGGCCCGTGAAATTGTTAAAGAGGTGCATTCGGACTCGTGGCGCTCACCGTCGGGTCCAAAGATGAAGATGAAAATTAAAAGACTAGAGGTACTACCGGCCCTCGATGATGACCGACCGCATGAAAATCGCCAAGAGCCGTCACCAATGCCAAGTGCACGGAGTGGTTCTACACCAACCTCCAAATGTGCTACACCCGACAATCGCGTCGTGGCCATTCGAATGTCGGGGCACGGATATAGTGGGTCCGATAGAACCACCATCTTCAAAAGGACATCGTTTCATTCTTGCGGCTACGCATTACTTTTCCAAGTGGGCGAGTGCGGCTCCACTTAGAGAAGTGAAAGCACACCACGTGCTACGCTTTTCAAGAACCAAGTTGTCTACCGTTTCGGAGTGCCGCGCGAGATCATCTCGTATAATGGGTCGACATTCGAAGCACACAAATCAACAATTTTGTCGGGAGACACGGAATCGACCGGCGATACTCGACAATTTACTACCCAAGAGCAAACGGCCTCGCCGAGGCTTTTAATAAAACTCTCGTTCAAATCTTAAAGAAAACCTCGGACGATAATAAGAGAAATTGGCACGAGAAATTGTTAGAAGCCTTATGGGCCTACCGGACAACCTTCGTAACTCCTACTCAAGCTACACCTTACGCTCCGGTGTATGGGTCCGAGGCGAGTGTTACCTTTAGAGGTTCAACTTCCTTCACTCGAATTGCAGCTTGCAAACAAGATCACGACGAAGAAAACGCCGGACTACGACTCGAAGAATTAGAAAGCTTGGAAGGGAAAAGACTTGCAAGCGCAACGAATTTAGAACTATACCAAGCTAAGATGGTTCAAGCCCACGACAAACCGGTCCGCCCAAGAACCTTCAAAGTTGGTGATTTAGTTCTCGTTCTCAAGAGACCTATTCTTGCACACCGCAAGATAGGAGGAAAATTTGAACCCACTTGGGAAGGACCGTTTCGTGGTTGAAGCAAGATACTCGGGAGGTTCCTACCGGCTAGTGAATTGCCGTGGAGAACGACATATGCTTCCAATCAACGGACGATACTTGAAAAGTATTACGCTACCTCGATGTTTCGAAGGAATGAATTCTTCATCCCTAAGAAACACGGGTGAAGTAATTACTTATGATTGGGTCCGAACCCAAAAAATAATAAAATGTGCTAAGATAAATAAAATCATGATAATTAAGTTTTCCTTGTTTTCTTTTTCAAATCAAGATCTCTTCCCTCATCTTATCCTACTTCATTCCTGTTAAATTTCAAAATATAAGAATAATAAAAAAATGTATCTTTAATAAACATTTTCTTAATGTTCTTGTTCTTAGTACAGCCCCTGATCCTTTTCCTTGTCTTTTCGCAGGGAAATGTCGAACGGCGGTTGGTTTTGAACTTTAAGAATGGCGTAAGCCTCGCACTCGATGAAAAGAGGGTGAAAGATGGAGCGATAATCGAGATCGACTCGTATTTCGCACCGGCGAGCCTACGATACGAGGAAAGTGACCGGGTCCCGGCCGACCGAGAAGAACCGGCCGGACGTACAATGATGAAAGTGGGTGGCCCAAGCCACCAATCCAACAACAAGAAAAGAAAAGCAAACACCGAAGAAGACAAGAAAATAAAGTCCGTAGTCGCTACAGCGGAGGGCAGGGCTTGTCGCCGCCGCGCCCGCGAGATTCAAGAAGTTCGGAGAGCTACTCTCACGGCCCACGCAACGAAGGAATAAGAATCGCCGTATTCGCAAGATGTTAACAAAACTAGCCGCGGACCGGCGCGACGAGACAATTGCTAATGCCAAGCACATACACTTCAAGGACATCGGTTCACCGAGAACTCGAAGAAAGGAGGCCAGCTCCTAGAATAACAGAAAGAACCGTGAGAAATCTCCAGAAGATCGAAGAAAGAAGGCTACCACGCCACCGGATAGAACCACCAGGCAGTGCATGACCTTGTTGCGTAAGCAACCCCGGGGATGTCCCGACGGACATCATCCCCGAGGAGCCGAGGTATGCGGGGGAACGTGAAGGGATTGAACCATATATCCCACAATATGTCACAAGGCCTCGCCATCCGCAGATCATTCCGGAATACGAGCCGGAGAGGATGCGGAATGTTGAAAAGAAAACTTTCGAATACTTCGAGAGAATTAAAGGAAGAAGAATCAACATACTAGAAGGCCTCGAGCTACACACCGACGTATTCTCGCAGTATGAACAACGAAGAAATCGTGGATTGTATCCGGGATCCGAAAAGAATGGGCCGAGCGAGGCCGCCCGAGGGAAAATACATACTCGGAACCCCGGAGATGGATGCCGTGGAAAGGAAGAATCACAATACAATGCGGATGCCGCTACAACTTTGCTCGAAGACGAGAAGGGAAACCCACCGTGGATACTTCGTCATGGGCAAGTAGATCCGATGCCATTAGTTATCAAGAGAATGGTGAAAAGATTGATAACATGGAGGGTACGCCGACAGATTGCATACCCAATAGCCGCATTATCAACATCTACAAACAGGGTGACCGCATACCCCCACATATCGATCACCACGACTTCGTCGACCTTCTCGCACGGTCTCTTTCTTGAATGAGTGCAACATCATGTTCGGATCCGACCTCCGGATAGCAGTGTCCGGGTGAGTTCCGAGGGCCGCAAAGATACCTTTACCGGTGGGTTCCGTCATGATACCGCAAGGTAACGGAGCGTATATCGCAAAGCATTGCATACCGTGGGTGCCAAGTGGAGCGAATCTCGGCTACTTTCGGGAGGATGGACGACAACGAAAATACCTTACCATTTCCAACCGTACCCGTAGCTAGAGAACCTCCGGCCTTACGAGCCGTGAGTTACATGGGAAATATCACACCTCCAATGTACATCCAACTCGGCATCCTTGCCAAGGATGGCTTGGAAGGTGATGTTATTGACCATGTACCTCCACTATTCGGACATGGATTTTTTGACGGATGATTCTTTTGATGGATCAACAAAGATCATACACGATTCGTTTTGAGTCTACATGGATTGTATGAAATATATTCCGAATCGAGTTGTACGACGTATTTTCAACATGATTGGAATGAAAGTGACCATGTCACGTTTTTGGCCTTCACCTCTTTTGTGCAAATTGATTGGGAAACGCCATTAAAGTTAAATGAACTTCGAACAAAGAAAAAGAAAAAAAAAGAGAATAAAAGAAAATTTTTTTAAAAAAAAAAAAAAAAAAAATCTTAAAAATGACAAACACCAAGTTCACATGAACATTAAATAAACAACAAAATAAAATTTGAACCATTAAAAGATAAACGAAATCAACACAAATCTCAAATTCAATCTTTCCAATTCGAATCAAATTTCAATCTTTTCAAACTTCAAAATCAAATTCTATCCTTCCAAACTTCCAAATCAAATCTCAATCAAATTCCAAATCCACTTGATCAAATTTCAAATTGATCTTCCCAAATCTCAAATCAAATTCTCAATCAAATCCAAATCCAATTCGATCAAGTTTCAAACTTGATCTTCCATATTTCAAATCAAATCTTAAATCAAGTTTCAATCGAGTTCAAACTCATCCTTCCAAATTTCCAAATTTCCAAATTCAATCTTTCCAGGCTTCAAGTCTCAATCAAGTTCAAATTCAATTTCTTCCGATCTCGAATCAAATATCAATCAAATCAACGATCTTCTAGATTTCATCGAAGATTCAAATCTCAATCGACCAAACATCAAATTCAGAACTTTCTGAGTCGACGAAATCACAATTGAACTTTTGAGCATCCAAGACCGCACCGCTTTAGGATTCTCTTCCTATCGCACCGAAATACATCAAAATTCAAACTTTTGGGTCGAGGATTTTACATCCAAGACCGCACCGCTTTAGGATTCTCTTCCTATCGCACCGAAATACATCAAAATTCAAACTTTTGGGTCGAGGATTTTACATCCAAGACCGCACCGCTTTAGGATTCTCTTCCTATTGCACCGAAATACATCAAAATTCAAACTTTTGAGTCGAGGATTTTACATCCAAGACCGCATCGCTTTAGGATTCTCTTCCTATCGCACCGAAATACATCAAAATTCAAACTTGTTGAGTCGAGGATTTTACATCCAAGATCGCATCTGCTTAGGATTCTCTTCCTATTGCACCGAAATACATCAAAATTCAAACCTTTTGGGTCGAGGATTTTACATCCAAGACCGCACCGCTTTAGGATTCTCTTCCTATCGCACCGAAATACATCAAAATTCAAACTTTTGAGTCGAGGATTTTACATCCAAGACCGCACTCGCTTTAGGATTCTCTTCCTATCGCACCGAAATACATCAAAATTCAAACTTTTGAGTCGAGGATTTTACATCCAAGACCGCACCGCTTTAGGATTCTCTTCCTATTGCACCGAAATACATCAAATTCAAACTTTTGAGTCGAGGATTTTACATCCAAAGACCGCACCGCTTTAGGATTTTCTTCCCTATTGCACCGAAATACATCAAAATTCAACCTTTGGGTCGAGGATTTTACATCCGAGATCGCATTGCTTTAGGATTCTTTCCCTATCGCGATGAAATACATCACATCAAAATCAAACTCTTGAGGTTAAGGATTTTACATCCAACACCGCTTTGCTTCCGAGATCTCTTCTCATTGCAACGATTCAATCTAATCAATTCAATTTTCTTTCGAGGTTGAAGATGTTACATCTAAAACTTCGAAATCCTAATTTTCATTTCAAATCAAATCCCTCAAATTAATTTTGACAAACTTCAATCTAAATTGAAACTCCAAACTAAAATTTAAACTCACACATCAAAACATAAATTGAAGCAAAATAAAATCTAAATCGAAATTCCCCGCATCATGTGATTTGGGATTCACCTCCTTTTCCTTTCCCCAGCGAGAGTTCAAGAATCTCCGGTTCCGGAGATATACTTGACACTCCCCAGCTAGAACTCTTCTACTTCGTCCTAAGTTCGTCACTTGGACATCCGTGTTGGTTTTGTTGATCGCTTCGGTCAACACCAATACGCGCGGTGTGCTCCGTCACTCACCACACCTATCGGGGTCCATTTGTTGACCTCATTTTTGATGAGGTCTTCCTTTTCTTCTTTTAGTGCTTAGGATCTAGCCTCAGCTTTTCCTTCGACTATCTTAGAGGACTAGAATCGGGACCCGCCTTTTAGAAATTCAAACCACTTCTAAACTCCCCGCAAACTCCACAAACTTCGACTATAGACCCCTAATCACCTAGAGGGTTGAAATCAAATATGGAAGTTTAAAGGATGAGTTCCTATAGGACTCTTTCGGCCTTAGGATCGCCTCAGGTGGCCCGGTCTCAGTGAAGGGGCCGACATACACTACACTTACACACTACATTTCCACACACTTCCTAAAACCACACCCATACCCAACTTGACCTCCTGACTCATGTAGGTGATTCACATGGATGGTCCTTAACCCCTAAGCCCTCGGCTAAGAGGGTTAGGAACAACATAAGTGAATGCCTCAAATGAGTCCTTTCATGGCTCATATGGGCTTGAAATGGCTTCATGGCTCAACCAAAATGATTTCACCCCACCCAAATTCACCCAATCTTCAATTTCCCAAATTTTCAATTTTTGACCCCCGGACCCTACACCTACTAAACCTACCCAAAACCCTCGAATTACCCAAATTTTTGCAAAATCTCCAAATTACCTAAAATTTTCCAAAATCAATCCCAAACACCTCCACATCACTCAAATTGATCATCCATACCCAAAAATACCAAAAATTCCAAAAATACCCCCCAATACCCTCCAAATACCCAAAATACCCTTCTTGGCCTAAAAATCCAAAAATTCAGAAAATTCCCAGAAAATTCCAGAAAATCCCAAATATTCCCAATTTCATTTTGTCCAACTACACCATGGGCCAATTTTGTCAATTTACCCTACTTTTGTCAAAACCCCCAAATTGACCCATTTTAACCCAAAGTGGACCCAATGTCAAACCAAACATACCCAATTGACCCCAATTTTGGTCCAATTCAATTCTAAACTTCAATTCAACATTCCCAATACCAATTTAGACCAAATCCAAGTCCAATTTGATTGACATTTGGATCCAATTTCACTTTTGGCCTTAAAGCCCAAATTTGGACCCATGACCCAAACTTAGCCCAAACTAACCCAATTCAACTCCAATTAACCCCAAATCTTTTCTAAACCTTCCTTAACATCCTCATAAACAAAACACTAACATGATTTGCCCAAGATTTTGACCCAAACCCCACTCAAATTCAACCCAAAATCAAAAAGCCCAATTTTGACCTAAACCCAAATCTAACCCAAATAGGCCCAAACCTCAAAATTAAAACCCAACCAAAGCCAAAACCTCTTTGAAACACTCCCATAAACATTTCTTAATATTTATTTTACATCAATTTCAACCCTAGCCCAACATTGGCCCAAGTTAGCCCAATTTGACCTACATTGGCCCATTTACCAAATAAACCCAAATTCAACCCAATTCAAACCCAAACCACCTTAAATCTATTTCAAATTATTCATGAAACATCCCTAAACCAAAACCAACAACTATTTGGCCCAAACTTCTACAAAAATTCCCATCCATGAACACATCCTTAAACTTAAAAGCCCACTTCCCTTAAACCTTCTTAAAAGCCCATTTCCTTCAAAATTCAAAAGCCCAAATCTACCCTAAAGCCCACATGACATCTCCATTTGTCATCCATTTAATTAAATCCATTACCTAAGTCCTAAAGTCACCATCAAATTATTCCAAATCAAGTTTCATACAAATTTCCATCAAAACATCCAAAATTCTTAAAACCCTTTTCATGAAACAAATCAACCTTTTCCCAAGCCAAATGAAGCCATGAACAAGCCATTCTCAAGCCACATGAAGCCATGAGGGCTTTGACTTGTCATTAGTCCATTTATGGCAAGAAGAGGGGGTTCTTTCTTAAACCTCCTTTAACCCTTTTTTACCTTAATCATGTCACACACTAAACCATGTTTAGCCACCTCATCATGGATGGAGACTTCACCATTCCTTCTAAGCCGACCTAAATGATTCCCTCAGCTCAAAATCGAGCTTGGAAGGGTGCACCAAGCCCAAAATGGTGGGTTGACCCAAACCAAGCCAAAGTGAGCCTTCTCCCATTCCATTTAAATCAAACTCCTTTACACATGTCAAACCTCAATTGCCTACACTAAACCCCAGCTCCCGACCCACCCGACCAAGATGGTGACCATCGCTCGGCCGGCCGGCCACCGTGCCGCCGGAAAACACCATGGCCGAGAGCTCACATGTGAGCCAACATTGAAATTCTCACTCGCTGAGCTGCCCCATGCCTAGTGGTCACCATGGCTGATCTTCTCCTCACCAGAGCAGCTGATCCCAAGCCCTAACTCCCTCTGAGAGGCCTTCCACCCTCTCCTATTTAAACTCCACCCCTCTCGGCCATGGGGGAGCAAAAAACAAAAACCTTAAGGAAACTCTGCCAAAATCACTCCTGATCACTCTCTACACATAGAGCACCTGATCCCCACTGAATTCCAGCCCCAATTCCTCTAGCCGAGCCCAATTTCGAGCTCGAACTTTAGCCCAAAACCAGGACACTTCTCCACAGTGAGCCAATTCCCAAATCGATTGGCTCTACACCTTCACTGGACCAGGGGAAGGTGTCCACCACCAAAAGCCCCATCTCCAGAGCCACCCGATTGCTCCAGACTCTCCAAGCTTTGTGATCGGGCTTGGTCGAAATCATATCCGGACAATTCACTGCACCAGAGACTTCATCCGGAGCTTCACGGGACCCAATCGAAGGTGCAACAACTCTCAGATTGAAGCCACACTTCTCTGAGCCAAGGTATGAGCTAACTCTTCATCCCGAGCTTCTGGAGATTCTTCATTTCGAATTCCTTAGTTTCAATGCATGTTAGCCGTATAGATGTGTTCGTCTCTTCAAGACGAATCCATAGAGCATAAGAACATGAAAATCCATTGAGAATCGAGTGAGATCTTAGTGGATTTAGTGTGGACGGCTCTCGGGCGAGAACATTTGGGGACGATGAACGGATGCCGTCCATTCGATACACGCGCGCACGGACGGCCGAGATTGCGTCGGACCAGGAGACGGTACGAGAACCGCGGGCCCGGCCGCCGACTCGAGTGGCGGCGTCGAACGGGAGCGCGACGCGTGTGCGTTCGGAGCCGCCGAGGCTTCGCGCGGCGCCGCGTGGATAAATAGAAAATTAGGGTATTTTCTTATTTATTTAATTCCCTAAACTTCAAAAATCCATATCTTTGTGTAGAAAAATCACAAAAATAAAATAAAAAATACCCCCTCGCTCGGTGAACGAGAGGAGAATAATGTGGAAAAGAAATCATTTAATTTAATTAAGTATTTTATTTTTTATGATTTATTTACTCTCTACATACATTTAATTCTCCATGCATGTATACAATTCACCATGGCATGAGACCATAGGGCTTTTGAAGCCTCTGAACTTGGGAACATTCCCCGAATTTTCCAAGGTCGTAGGCCATCTCTGTGAAAAGTTATTTATTTTTCAAATGCATGTTGCCGTTTTGAGTATTTTAATTCCAAAAATTAGCATGTTGTGAAATAAATTCTAGAAATATTTGGTGATGTTCCTTATGACCAGAGAACCCTAGGAAAAATAGGACTCGAGTTAATTCACTCGCATTAACCCTAATCTGGCTTAAACACCCAAAATAGGTCTTTAATTAATTAGAGTTAACCAGGTATCAAATTGACTTGAAATCAATTCTCCACTGACCTTTAGGATCAGAGGAATCCACCATAAAAATTTGAGGTCAATTGGACTTGGTTAGCCCCACTAATTGGGTTGATTAAGCCACTTAGCCATTTTAAACTTTAAAAATTCATAACTTTTAAAATACTTTTTAAAAATTCACCAAATTGGTTTTGGAGCCTCTCTGATATCAGGGGAACCTAAGAAAATTAAAATTTCAATTTTCTAAAAAAGTTGATTTTTAATAATATTTTAATATTTTTAATAATTAAAAAATAATAAAAATCACAAAAATAATAAAATTCACCAAAATGTCACATTTTGAATTTTAATCACTTAGGAACAAATCCCACATTTTTCCTAAGTCTATTTAGTGAGATATTAAATTTTAAAGCCCTAGGGTAATTTTAAAATTAAAAAAAAATGTATTTTCTAGCATTTTCACTAAAATAATTATTATAAATCATAGAAAAATCAGAAAATTGCAAAATTTGATTCTCTGGTTTCCTTGATATCAGAGAGATTTTTGAAAAATATAAAATCCATTTTTCAACATTTATTTTATTTTTAAATTAATTAACACTCCAAAACTCAAAATAATTATAATAAAAATAATATAATTCAAAAAATCACCAAAATTGGTCCAAGTGCTTCTCTGGTCATTAGGAATGTCCCCTAATTTTCTTAAGGACAGAAACTTTCTTTTGGTCATGTTATCAAATTTTCCTTGAAAATCTCTATTTTCCACCAAAAATAATTATATAAATAAATTAAATACAGAAAAATCACATTTTCTCCTCTCATGTCTTTATTGACATATGAGTGAAGTCAAATAAAAATTTCAGGTTCATTTGAATTCAATTTAATGAGTTATGAAATTATTAAGCTTAAAGGGTAAAATGGTAATTAATCTTTAATCCTTAATTAAAACTTTAGGTTTAATAAAAAATCAACAAGTAAAATATTTGATCCTAATCTGATTTGGATGATTGAAATTTAAATAATTAAAGGGTAGAAACCCATTAAATAATTTTAAAATGATTAAACTTTAATTAAATAATAGATTAAATTTGGAAGAATAATAAAATTGGAATTATTAAAATAAGGGATCTTTATTAGGAAGAGATTTATTCTTTAATTTAAAAATCCCTAAATTAATTATATCAACTAATACTCAATTTTTAATTAAAATGATAACTCAAATTTAAAATATTAAAAGACTTAATTAAATTATTAAAATCTTTTGAAATTTCAATTAAAATTAAAAATAAAGTAAATTAAAGATAAATTAAATTAAGATTAAATTAAATTTAATAATTAAATTAAATTAAATTAAACAATTAAATTAAATTAATTAAAATTAAATTAAATTAAATTAAACAATTAAATTAAATTAATTAAAATTAAATTAAATTAAATTAAACAATTAAATTAAATTAAATTAAATAATTAAATTAAATTAAATTAAATAATTAAATTAAATTAAATTAAAAAATTAAATTAAATTAAATAATTAAATTAAATTAAATTAAATTAAATTAAATTAAATAATTAAATTAAATTAAATTAAATCAAATTAATTAAACATCAAATCAAATTAAATTAAATTAAACTAAATATAAAGCAACTTGAACACTATTCCAAATTTAAACCCTTTAACTTAAATCAAATCATTTGAATACTAATTTACCCTCGAAAGCTTTGATTATTATAACTCCTAAATGAAACATTAAATGAAGTGTTATCTCACTCATAGGATATTCAAATGTCCTAGTTCATCGAAGCAAGTTAACAAGACTTGAAAACCTCGGACGATCGATTCATTTATATAATTAAATTCATTCGGACTTAAAATAATCCTAGAAATATTGAAAAGATGTTTAAGATGCTTCTTAAGCACTTCCTCAATATGATAGGATATTTATAAGAACAATCGAATTTGATTATTCTTCGATGAAGAAAATCGTCCTTAAACCAAAACCCAAAGAACCTAGACGTCATAGGAGATGACTAGCTATAGGATTAGGAATTTGGTAGAAAACCATAACCTTTCCCTTAGCTTTACCTAGGAACTTGCTTAAATATTCTAATCGTGTTTTAAGTGCAGCTTGGGATGACGGGAAGACCCTCCAGGTACGCTTTTATTTTATTGCAATTTACTTTCTTGCAATTTACTTTCTTGCAATTTACTTTATCGCAAATGCATTTTACTTTTCTTGCATGATAAAACAACGGTTGCATGAAAACCCACACCTTTAGGATAGCCCCTAAAACCGAAACCAAAATTAAGTTAAAAGTCATTGCAAGATAAAATTCACCGCCACAACATTTCAAAATATAAAACAACTCAAAATTTAATCACAAACGAACACAAAACTACAATTACAACTAAATTAAAACGTCCCGTTGGATGATCGGGAATACCTCGGATGATGCAACCTACGTGTTGCTAACGGGATTTCCCACGGTCTAAATGAAAGTGTGGAACTCATTCAGTTGAGTTTAGCAAATTCATCTCGGACTAAGTGAATCCGATAAAAATAATGATGCCGAAGGATGGAACCGCGGGATCTTAACCGGTGTCGTTATAATCAACTTTAAGATTTGTTTTAAATAAAACATAAAAAACACCTGGAAATTAAGATTTTCTCTAAACCAAAACACTTTTCTCAACTCCCGATTTATGGTTTCTAAAACTAAACCTCCGCAACAACAAGGAGCTCGGAGCATGGTGGGCAAGCACGACCATCGTCATCGCAGAAACTCGAGTCTACTTCAACGAAACTTTCCTAGAATTAAAACAACCAAGCCATAGGACTTCGAGGTAGCTTCGCCTAGTGCAACATAAATCCTCAACTCTTCGTTAGGCATTTGCATTGCAAATTAAGTCCTAACCGGTCTTAGGATTCCGAGGTAGTCGTCCGATACGACAATAAACCCTCACATCTTCTAGTGCTATTTGTTTGATTTTATCATACAAATATAAGCCCTAATTAATTGAAATTGGCAAGATTGAAATATCAAATAAATATTAGGACTTTCCTAAATTCAAGACAAACAATAGGATAGTCGGGAAATTATCGAAGTTCACTTCGAATCGATGATTTCTCCTACCTTTCTTCCTTTGGATTCACAAAACAAAATGTTCCAAAAATTTGATCCATTCCCTATCGAAACTCCAAAATTCAATCTTCGAAAACCTTAAACTTTCGAAATTCTTGAGCAGTAATCATCGATTATTATCGAGAGTTTTCTTAGGTGATTCCCGTCACTTAAGATGTAATTAACTATATGGGCTTGCCCTTATAGGGAATTTTAAAGAACCTGTGTAATATAAACCCCGTTTAATGTTTTCATATTAAGCGGGAAACTTGTTCGGCTTATAAAATTGGTTCGCGGACCAAACGGATGTCACTAATCTTCTAGTTCATTTAATCAAGCCCCACCATCAAGCGATGTGTCTATCCTTAGTGATAGGTACACTGGTTCAGTGGTGCGGTGCTCGTTTATATAAACTATTTGGGATGTGAGGCTCGGTTTAATTTCATATCTTAAAACCTTCAAATTTAAAATTATTTTCAAAATCAAATACTACTTTTCAAATTATTTATTTTAATTAAATTAAAAATTCGCCGACAGATTTCTGTTAGGCGACCCCTCTTCAAAATAAAACACGACCTAAAAATATGCCGACAGTGACAAATTATGATTATTCTTGAAATAATTAAGAGACTATAACTCTTAGACTTGATTACTAAATGTTCTTATACCTATAATTTTGACCTAAGTTATTAAAATTCTTTCTTAAAATCTTGTTATTATATTCATTTAAATAAAAATCATAGTAATCATTAAGTAAATTTAACTACTAAGAACCATATTTTTATGTAGTACAAAGTTACTTAAGGACAAGTAATAGTTAAGTTTGGGAAATTTTGATGCACAAAATATATGTTTGATTTTTCATATATTTTGTACTCATTTTTTGTGATATTGCACTTTAATGGAATGTATTTTTCATGCCTTACTATAGGTATGATGATTTTAGGCAAATGAAGTAAAAAGAAGCAAAAAGAAATGAATTTGAAGTAAAAAAGGCAAAAACTAGACTTTTGAAGTTCTGGCGCCGACGGCGCCTAAATCGGTACCAACGACGTATTTTTCCAGAGAGCCTGGAATTAAAAAGTGTGATAGACAGTGGTGTGACTTTTTTAATTTGCAAAAATTAATGAACTCAGAATTATATATATTGATTTAGATTATAATGAGTCACAAAATTAATGCAAGTAGACGTATCGC
>JAKZJZ010001164.1:0-30767 GCA_022702705.1 Papilionanthe hookeriana x Papilionanthe teres
TCAAGTCCAAACTAGCCCAAATTTGCTTCCAGTCACTCATGACGCATCCATGAGCTAAACCCAATAATTATTTGGCCCAACCTCTTTACAAAATTTCATCCCAAAATCCATTTTAAAATTCGAAAGCCCACTTTCCTAATCCATCTTAAAAGCATGTAAAACCCTTTCAAAAAAGCCCAAAATTCTTCCAAGGCCCATATGACATTTCCCCTCATCATACTTTCAATTAAAATCATCCTAAGTCCTAAATTCATCATCAAATAATTCCAAATCGAGCCTCATGCCAAATCGCCCTATCTACGAAAATTTTCCTTAATCCGTTTCCGTGAAATTGACTTTACTTTTCCCAGAACCAAATGGAGCCATGGAGCCATGCATAAGCCATATGCAAGCCATGAGAGCCTCTTTACATGTCACCATGCCATTTTGGGCAAAGAGAGGCTCTTTCCTGTAACTCCTAAAGGTGGTTAACCACTTACATGATTCCGCTAAGCCTGCTGCTGACAACAAGGAGCTCGGAGCATGGTGGGCGGCACGACCATCGTCATCAGCAAAACACTGAGTCTACTTCAGCAAAACTTTCCTAGAATTAAAAAACAACAAAGCCATAGGATTTCGAGGTAGCTTGCACAGTGCGAACATAAATCCTCGACTCTTCGTTAGGCATTTGCATTGCAAATTAAGCCTAGTAGGTCTTAGGATTCCGAGGTAGTCGTCCGATACGACATAAACCCTCACATTTTCTAGGCTATTTGTTTGATTTTATCATACAAATATAAGCCCTAATTAATTAAAATTAGCGAGATTGAAATACTAAATAAACATTAGGACTTTCTAAATTCGAACGAAACGATAGGATAGTCGGGAAATTATCGAAGTTCACTTCGAATCGGTGATTTCTCCTACCTTTCTTCCTTTGGATTCACAAAACAAAATGTTCCAAAATTTGATCCATTCCCTATTGAAATTCCAAAATTCAATCTTTGAAAACCTTAAACTTTGAAATTCTTGAGAGCGAGAATCATTGATTATTATCGAGAGTTTTCTTAGGTGATTCCCGTCACTTAAGATGTAATTAACTATAGGGGCTTGCCCTTATAGGGAATTTTAAAGAACCCGGGTAATATAAACCCTGTTTAATGTTTTCATATTAAGCGGGGGAAACTTGTCGGCTTATAAAATTGGTTCGCGGACCAAACGGATGTCACTAATCTTCTAGTTTATTTAATCGAAGCCCCACCATCGAGCGGTGTGTCTATCCTTAGGGATAGGTACACGGTTTGTGGTGCGGTGCTCGTTTATATAAACTATTTGGGATGTGAGATCGGTTTAATCTCATATCTTAAAACCTTCAAATTTAAAAATTATTTTTAAAATCGAATACTACTTTTCAAATTATTTATTTTAATTAAATTAAAAATTCGATGAAATGATTTACGGTAGGCGACCCCTCTTCAAAATAAAACACGACCTAAAAAAATAATAAAAAAATAAGCCGCACGGGATTTACGGCGACTCATTTGAGGAATATTCCTCTCTCCATTATAATCGAATAATTACGCTTTCAAAAATCGGTAGTATATCCATGTCACAATGGATCGAGCTACCCTCCTTCGATTGGAATACGTATGTTCATTTCTATCTTGAACAAGTATAGCCAACATTCTCTCGGATTTAGGAGCCCGCTGTTTAGACACCCCTAAACGAGAGAGGTTCCGAGATCCTTTTACCTCATTTCCGAGGTGGGGTGGACCCCCGATAGGTGTTAGTTTAGGAGTGATCCTTCGAGTCGGGAAGTCTTGCTTAAGACTTTCTTTTCCTTCAGAATCGGATTCCTTACCTTCCTACACCTTTGAACGTTCCGTTCTAAATAAACGAAACCCTCTAATAAGTGATTCTTTTAACGAATGATAAATACATGAACAAAGAATGAGTTCGGACTCTTCTGATTCCTTCCTCTTCGTCCTGAAGAAAAGAAGCGCAACTTGGGGCCGAGCAATGAGAATGCCTTGCCACGAGAAATGGAAGCCACGGCGGAGTTTTCTACGCCTCATGAACGGGCCCCGGACCTATTTGTCTATGGGATGGTGCCCTTGCCGTGATGGGGTCGTCCAGGTTGGACGAGGGATTTGAAAGCTACGAACGTCCCGAGGTCGCGGCGTCTCCCTCTTTGCAGCGACGAAGCGAGGTGTACTGAAGGCCCCGAGGAGGCCATGCTCTGCTTGAGTTCGACCTTAGGTCGACCCCGGGGTTTTCCTCCTATAGCGAAAGGGTCCGGAGCTAGGAGGAGATCTTCTTGTCCAGCGGGAGAATCATTCGATGCCGCTACCCCGGTTGGTGCAGTTGTTCTACGCACCTGCCACGGGCCTAGCCCGAATCAAAGGGGAAAGAAATCCGGAAGCTGTGGTAGGCTCGTTACGAGTGGAGGGTGCGGATCTTCCTGTAGGGCCTTGAATCTTCGAAATCGGGTCCGATTCGAAAGGTTCGGGGCGGCCCAGCAAAGACCCGAAGAAGAAATAGAAATAGAAGGGATCGCCGGGGAAGCCGGAGAGTGCTTTGAGATTGCTTTCCTGGAGGAAATTCGAGTTCTTGAGAATATACACCGGTTTGCTGACTACATACCGCTTTTGGGAGGAGAGCGGGTTCCATCCTCGCCGCGCGGAGGATGGGGAGAATGTTCGCGATATTGCTTTGCACGTTACCTCGACCCGCGTACTACGACGATGGCGATGAAAAGGAGCTGGGGCCTACAGCCAGTTTGCTTTCGGCTGTGACTTTGGTAGAAAAGCTAGCAAGAAGGAAAAGCGCCGTGTCGGAAATTCTACGAAGGATAGGACGGGTCTTGGGTCGAATCCGTCTTGGGCCCGAGTGAGAGCCCCCGTCATGATAGAAAGCCGACGAAGAATGAAGGCTAGCGCTGTCGTAGTATCGGGATTACGGATTAGGGAGGATACCACCTTCCGGCATTTGGTAGATAGACCATGCAGTCATAGACCTTCTGTAGGTCCAGAAGGATGGTGTGGCGTCCCATTCTGGGCGCGATTGAGCCTAACAGTCGGCCGGAGAGAAAGTCTCGCCGGGGAGGTGGAATACGAAGAAATCTTCTTGCGATGAAGGAGACTCGTGAAAAAGGACCCGACGACCATCGCATGACAACCACAAAGATACCGGAAGCTCCGCTAGAAGATGCCATGGAAAAGTTGAGAAGCGAGCATCAGACGGTTGGCAAAAGAAAGAGAAGAAAAGTTCGGAGATGAGATCGACTCATCGGAATTCATGGACAATGAATATGCGAGAAATCGACATGGTTGAGACACGAGCTTCATCATCTTCTCGAGTGCTCTGCGTACCGCGAAGAAGAGCCGGGGCGGTGAAGAGACGGCTTCGGGGAAAAGGACGACACGATCGCTCGAATGGCGAAGAGGATGGAAGAGATGGCCATAGCTGCAGCCGCTCTCCCGAAGTCGAGTACGACCACAGAGACACCCCACGAAGTCATTCACCTCGTAGACGGAGGGAAGGAAATTACATCCGTCGATGGGGATGACCAGCCCTGGAAAAGGATACAACGCAAAGTATGATCACGAAAAGGATATCGAGAACTTGGTAGAACGGCGAGTGCGAGAAGCCTGGCACGATCGAAGCGGGACATCGTTCGGACGGGTAGACCTTACCGGAAGAGGTCGGCCACGTCCCGGTACCCGAAGGCCGTACCACCTGCGTGCAAAACCTTCGACGGAGCAGGGAACCCCGACGGCATGTTGCACTTTCGTGCCGAGTTGTTGCGATGCGGCGGGAGCGATGCGCCACTCTTCCGACGGTTCGTTAGCGATCTGTCGAGGAATCGCGCTTCGGCGGGTATGCGGGGTACTGACGGATGCGGCAAAGACATTCTCGAGCTAGAGAGCCTCTTCATTAAGCGATTTGCGGAGCTCGACACCACATCCAATATAGGTGATTTAGTGGTAGAAAGCAAGGCCGAATGAAACTTTGGTGGATTACATACTTCGATGGAGAAACTTAAGCATGAAGTGTGAACCATGACTGCAAAGGCAACATCGTGGATCGTTGCCTTTATAAAACGATTGCTACGGCCGATAGCACTTCTCCTCGAGGATTCCTATTAAGACTTTTGAGAAGTTGTTAAGCGAGGCAGAAAGCTGCAGAGAAGAGGCGAAGCAATTAAGTTTTGCCGGAAGCCAGAGCGGACAAGCGAGCCGGTGAAGACTTTCGAAGAAATGCGGGGTCGTTGCAGCGGTTGACGAAGCAAACAGCCGATGCGGAAATACCACGCGAACGGCCGCGGCAACCGCAACAAAATTACCGGCAACCCGGTCAGTATCGAGTCGTCTCCGCGAGTATGAACAACCGTCTGGCGTCACGACGTACATTGAAGGAGCCTTACGAGCGAGAGAATATCCGTTCGAGAATGAAGCGGTACGAAGATGTTCCGTAGCTTAATGAAACTCCAGTTCCGAGTGCCGAGCCCAGAACCGGAGAGGAAGTCGACGAAGGTGATCCGAGCTTTTGCCCCTGCCATCGGATGCTTGGGCACAAGATAGAGAGGCGCATTACCTTGAAAAGTTGGCTCGACGACAACCTTCGGAAAGGAAATATAACAATCCGAAGGAGTACATGAAGGAACCCCGGAGAAGGAGGTTCCGTCAATGTTATCTCAGCCGATCCCGTCATTCAGATAGATCCCCATGCAGCGACGATGGATGGACTACCGCACAGGCCGAGATCTTCGAAGAAGATTTTAGATAACATCCGAACCGCTTCGGTGCGAGCTTCAATTCAGAGTTCGAGACCGTTAAGCCGGTACTATCACTTGCGATAGAAGAACCACCTCGACAGGAGACAATCGAAGAGAAGAAGAAAATTGACGAAGAAGAGGCCGAGATTCCTAAGGCTAGGCTAGAAATTTGCTTATCCTAGGATAGTTGTTTTCGGATTCGGGGGGAGAAATCCCTCGAACCTCCGATTTTGTATGATTATCTGCTCACTTCGGTGGGATCGTATAATGATAAGGGTGATGGCGTTGGCTACGTTTTGTGTAATTTAACGATTACGTACTGCGACAATCGGGCGTCGATTTCGATACCAACAGACAGATTCTCGAATCATACAAGATCTCGACGATCAAAATGACGAAGAAGGCATCCATCGAGGAGGCTACGAGGAGTTCAACGAGCAACGGATCTGTACGTCGGAGTTTCGAGGAGCTCCGGTTACGATAGAGTTAGAGCCTTCGGTTTGGAAGATAATCCGGAAGAGCCGAGTCATTCGCGATTCGGGAGAAGCAGAGCAAAGCTCGACACTAGATTCGGAAGAAATTACGAAGTCGACCCAAGAAGTGGAAAGAGTTCACCTCCCGAGAATGGGTCCGAAAGGACGAAGGAAAGCGGGTGGTTGTTCGGAAGAACCAGCCCGGCGGAGAGAAATACCCATTCGAGAAGAAGCGAGGACGCGGGAGAACAAAGTGGACTACAACGTGCTAGCCCATCTTAGGAAACTACGAAGCCGGCCCGAGCATCTACGATGCTTCTCATCTTATCGAAAGGAGATGAGAGAAGCTCTGATCGAGGCCTTACTTGATCCGGAAATTTGCTTAGCTCGAATGGCAGGAGATTCCTTAGATGAGGTTTGCTCGTTAAAGGAACGACGAGGTGTTACCTTCGCGGACAATGACCTACTTACTTGGGACGGCGAGATCCACGACCGAGCCGTTGTACATTTCGATTCTGATTGGGAAGTTTACGCTCTCAGAGTATTGGTGGATCCGGGAGCATCGATCGATATAATGAGTCTTCGAACACTAGCATACTTGGAAATTGATGCTCGTGAGCTCGAGGCCGAACAAAATGTTATTAAGAGGATTCGACGGAAAGGAGAAAGAGCCCTCGGGTCGATAAGCAGCTACGATGAAGGCCAGGTGATTTAGCGAAGACAACCGCAAAATTTCATATAATCGATTCGAAACGTCGTTCAACGCTCTACTAGGCCGACCATGGATACATGAAAACGAGGATGGTACCATCATCTCTACACCGGTGCATCGAGTATTACGATGGAGGGGAACGAGTGCATCGAAAGGAGACTTACGACCATTCTCCGTACATGAAATTGGAATCCATGAAGATGCAGCTTATTATGCACCGCCAAAGAAAACAATCTTCTCCGAAGATACCATAACAAATGAAGCAAAGAAAGTTCGGGACAACGAAGAACACGAAGTTCTAGTCCAACCGATCACTCACTCACTCCTTCGGCGAGATGGTGAAGGTTTCTCCACGACTCGCATCGAGGTCGAGGCGGGGGACGAGGCCGTGGTAGAGACACTAGGACAATTGGACGAAGGAAACCAGCCATCGATGTTGATTGGGAAGATAGTTACGAAGAAGAAAAAGAAATCGAGCGAGAAGCGACGACGATAAGTCGAAAGAAGCGCAATACGAAGATCTCCTCGAAGATGAAAAGAACGAAGAATACAAATCGATGTACGAGAAGATTAACCACTACGTACATCTTATGACCTAACTCCGATCCATTCAATAAGATCGAGGGTATGGAGGTCGAAGAGGTACGTAGTGACGGTCTGCGAAGCCGATCAGAATTCTACTTAGTGGTGCTTCTTCCTCCAAAGCTGAAAATAATGTACAATTCGAAGATGTCACTTCATCGGAATTAATGGAATTACCTTTTGAGTGGTACTCTCCCTGTGTTCGAAAATTTAATTCGACGTGGTTTCTTACCTCGACAATGGACAAGAGCCGATCACAACATTTTGAAAAGTTATGGAATAACTCGGCCGTCCTCCGATTCGAAGTATGGACTCGGATTCGGCACGGTAGGGTCGGTTGACGATGCGAATTTTGCTTGGTTGTCACTTGCAAGTCAGTGAAAGCGCATGGAAACTACGGACGAACTCGAAGATTTACAAATTGGAGACGCTCCACCAGAATTCGAAGAAGAAATTAAATCCACGATAGATGAGTTAATGGAAGTTAACTTGGGTACTAGCGAAGAGCCTAGACCTACCTTTGTTAGCTCCTTACTCGACAAGAAGACTCCGGAGAAATAATCGAATTGTTAATGGAATTTAAAGAACTGTTTTGCTTGGAGCTACGATGAAATGCCGGGATTAGCCCCGGAGGTTGCGGTCCGCAAGCTAGGAGTGGATCCTAGCACGTTCCGGTCGGACGAGGTCCCGGAAGAATGCGTGCGGGAAATCGAACAACAAGTCATAGCCGAAGTTAAAAAGCTAATAGACGCTAAATTTGTCAGTGAAGAACAATACCCGACACTGGTTAGCCAGACGTGGTGCCGGTCGGAAGAAGAATGGTCGGATCGAGAATTTGTGTGGACTTCGAGAGATTTAAACGAGGCATGTCCGAAAAGATGAATTCCCTCTGCCGATTCGGAGCGATGATCGATATTGCTTCGACACATGAAATATTCTCATTCATGGATGGATCTTCGAGGATACAACCGAGATAAAAATGGCTCCGAGAAGATGAAAAGCTTACGGCATTCGAACGCCGATCGGAGTATTTTGCTGCACGGTGATGCCATTCGGAGTGAAGAACGCGGGAAGCGACTTACCGAAAGAGCAATGACAAGAATTTTTGATGATCTCATCCACAATCAAGTCGAGTGCTACGTGGACGATGTCGTCATCGAAAGCAAAGTAAAGGAAAACCACTTGTATGATTTGAGAATTGTTTTCGAACGATTAAGACAATTTAACCTTAAGATGAATCCCTTAAAATGCGCCTTCGGCGTCACCTCCGGGAAATTCTTAGGATTCGTTGTCCGACATCGTGGAATTGAAATCGACCGGAGAAGATTAAAGCCATCTTAGAAATGCCGCCTCCCAAAACCTTAAAACAACTACGATCTTTTCAAGGAGCGGCATATCTTCGACGCTTTATCTCAAGCCTGTCGGGTAGGTGTCGGCCTTTCTCGGCACTAGTTAAAAAGGACGCCAAATTTATTTGGGAAGAGAAATGCCGAGAAGGCCTTCGAAGACATTAAACAATATTTAATGACACCTCCTGTCTTAGCGACCCCGAGTCTCGGGTAGACCGGCGATACTTTCACCGCGGCTTTAGACGACTCTCTCGGAGCCTGCATTGGCAGGGTCGATGATGAGGAGTAAAGAAAATGCTCTTTACTATTGTAAGCCGTCGTTTACTTCCGACGGAAGTAAGGTATCCCGCAATTGAAAAGCATTGTTTGGCCCACGATCTTCGCAGCTCGAAAAGCTCGGGCACTACATGCTTTCTCATAAGATCGACTTGATTTCGAAGTTTAATCCATTGCGATACTTGATGACTCGTCCAACACTTTCCAGTGAGACTTGCCGGATGGTCGATGATATTATTGCAATTCGATATAACTTTCGTGCCTACTGCGTGCGTAGTAAGGGACAAGTCTTAGCGGACTTCCTCGCGGCCACCTTCTGCTACGGCAGAATCTCCTCTCGATGATGATTTGCCGGATGAACAAATAATGAGCCTAGAAGACCTGATGATCGACGTTGGGAATTGTATTTCGACGGAGCATCTTCGGCACCATGAGACGAAGAATCGCAAGTGATAGTGCCGGTAAGGCGGGAATCGGGCTAATCTTTATAACACCGGAGCGGGGGATGTTAAGATACTCCTGCCACTTGACGAACCGTGTACGAAACAACGAGCAGAATACGAAGCCCTCATAACGGGATTGGAATTAACCATTCGAATGGGGATAACGAGACATCGACATCTGCGAGGGGATTCACGGTTAATCCATTCGACGGATTGCCGGGACGATACGGATTTTTAAAGCGAAGACTCGAACAATACTTCCCGGTTATGCTCATACAGTTGTTGGAGCAGATTCGAAATGTGACGATCTACGAAAATTCCCGGAAAAGAAAATGCTTTAGCGAGATGCTTTAGCCCGTCTCGCAAAAGAATTTGTCGTTTGCGAGATGAATCGATTGGAAGTGTCGGTTCACCGGACGTCGGAGTCCTATCGCGGCTTGACATAGACATGATGCACAAATCGGAAAAAGAAAAAGAATCGGTTGCGGCGGTGACGGAAAACACGAAAGATTGGCGACGGCCATTGATGAACTACATGCAAGCGGGAAAGCTACCGGACGATGGGTCGGCGGCCATCGGATCGAAAAGAACTGCTGTCTTACGCATTAATAAACAACACATTATACGGGAAGGTCTTTTGATCGAATGTGGCTAAGGTGCTGAGCGGGTACGAGGCCGTGAAATTGTTAAAGAGGTGCATTCGGGACTACGTAGGCGCTCACCGGTCGGGTCCGAAGATGAAAATGAAAATTAAAAGACTAGGATACTACTGGCCTCGATGATGGCCGAGCGCATGAAAATCGCCGAAGGCGCTCACCGATGCCGAGTGCGGGTGGTTCTGCACCGGCCTCCGAATGTGCTACACCCGACAATTGCGTCGTGGCCGTTTGAATGTTGGGGCACGGATATAGTGGGTCGATAGAACCACCATCTTCGAAAGGACATCGTTTCATTCTTGCGGCTACGGATTACTTTTCCGAGTGGGCAGAGGCGGTTCCGCAGAAGTGAAAGCACACCGCGTCTTTGCGGTTTTCAGAACCAAGTTGTCTACCGTTTCGGAGTGCGCGCGGAGATCATCTCGGATGATGGGTCGGCATTCGGAAGCACAGCAAATCGACGATTTTGTCGGGAGACACGGAATCGGCGGCGATACTCGACAATTTACTACCCGAAGAGCAAACGGCCTCGGCGAGGCTTTTAATAAAACTCTCGTTCGAATCTTAAAGAAAACCTTGGACGATAATAAGAGAAATTGGCACGAGAAATTGTTAGAAGCCTTATGGAGCTCTGCGGACAACCTTCAGAACTCCTACTCGAAGCTACACCTTACGCTGCGGGTGTATGGGTCAGGCGGTGTTACCTTTAGAGGTTCGACTTCCTTCACTCGAAGTGCGGTTGCAAATAAGATCACGACGAGAAGAAACGCCGGATTACGACTCGAAGAATTAGAAAGCTTGGAAGGAAAAGACTTGCGGCGCAACGAGATTTAGAACTATACCGAGCTAAGATGGTTCGAGCCCATGACGAAGGCGGGTCCGCCGAGGAACCTTGAAAGTTGGTGACTTAGTTCTCGTTCTCGAGAGACTGTTCTTGCACACCGCGAAGATAGGAGGAAAATTTGAACCCACTTGGGAAGGACCGTTTGTGGTTGAAGCGGTATACTCGGGAGGTTCCTACCGGTTAGTGAATTGCCGGGGAGAACGACATATGCTTCAGATCGACGGACGATACTTGAAAAAATATTACGCTGCACGATGTTTCGAAGGAATGAATTCTTCATCCTAAGAAACACGGGTGAAAATAATTACTTGTGATTGAGTCCGAACCGAAAAATAATAAAATGTGCTAAGATAAATAAAATCATGATAATTAAGTTTTCCTTGTTTTCCTTTTCAAATCAAAATCTCTTTTCGGATCTTATCCTACTTCATTCTGTTAAATTTCAAAATATAAGAATAATAAAAAAATGTATCTTTAATAAACATTTTCTTAATGTTCTTGTTCTTAGTACGACCCCCGATCCTTTTCCTTGTCTTTTCGCGGGGAAATGTCGAACGGGCGGTTGGTCTTGAACTTTAAGAATGGCGTAAGCCTTGCACTCGATGAAAAAGAGGGTGAAAGATGGAGCGATAATCGAGATTGACTCGGATTTCGCTCCGACGAGTCCTACGGTACGAGGAAAGTAGTAGGTCCCGATTCATGCAGGAAAAACTGCCGGGCGAACGGTGATGAAAGTGGGTGGCCCAAGCCACCAATCCAACAACAAGAAAAGAAAAGCAAACACCGAAGAAGACAAGAAAATGAAGTCCGTAGTCACTACGGCGGAGGGCGGAGCTTGTCGGCGCCGCGCCGCGAGAGATTCGAAGTTCGGAGGGCTACTCTCGCGGCCGCGCAACGAAGAAATAAGAATCGCCGCATCACGTAAAATGTTAACAAAACTAGGCGCGGACCAGCGCGATGAGACAATTGCTAATGCCAGCACTCGCATTTCGAGGACACCGGTTCACCGGGAACTGAGAAAAAGGAGGCCGGCTCTAGAATAACGAGAAAAGAACCGGGGAAATCTCCGGAAGATCGAGAAGAAGAAGGCTATCACGCCATCGGATAGAACCACGGCGGTGCATGACCTTGTTGCGAAGCAACCCGGGGGATGTCCGGCCGGCATCATCCACGAGGAGCCGAGGTATGCGAGGGGAACGTGAAGGGATTGAACCATATATCCCATAATATGTCACGAAGGCCTCGCCATGCACGGATCATTCCGGAATACGAGTGGAGAAGGATGCGAGAATGTTGAAAAGAAAACTTTCGAATACTTCGAGAGAATTAAAGGAAGAAGAATCAACATACTAGAAGGCCTCGAGCTACACACGCGACGTATTCTCGGAGTATGAACAACGACGAATGCGTGGATTGTGTCAGGGATCCGAAAAGAATGGGCCGACGCGAGGCCGCTAGGGAAAACACATACTCGGAACCCAGGAGATGGATGCCGGGGAAAGGAAGAATCACAGTACTGATGCGGATCTTTGCTACGACTTTCTTTGAAGACGGAAGGAAACCAGCGGGGATGCTTCGATCATGGGCGAGTAGATCCGATGCCATTAGTTATCGAGAGAATGGTAAAAAGATTGATAACATGGAGGATGCTTGCCGGCGGATTGCATACCCAGATAGTTGCATTATCAACATCTACGAAACGAGGTGTTGCATACCCCAGCATATTGATCACCACGACTTCGTCGGACCTTTACGCACGGTCTCTTTCTTGAATGAGTGCGACATCATGTTCGGATGCGACCTCCGGATAGCGAGGCCGGAGTGAGTTCCGAGGCCGGTAAAGATACCTTCTGCGGTGGGTTCCGTCGTGATGTTCTGAGTAACGGAAGCGAGATATCGCAAAGCATTGCATACCGGGGGTGCCGGTGGAGCGAATCTCGGTTACTTTCGGGAGGATGGACGGCAACAAAATACCTTACCATCTCCGACCGGATCCGGAGCTGAGAACCTCCGGCCTTACGGTGTGAGTTACATGGGAAATATCACACCTCCGATGTACATCCGGTGGCATCCTTGCACGAGGATGGCTTGGAAGGTGATGTTATTGACCATGTACCTCACTTATTCGGATATGGATTTTTGACGGATGATTCTTTTGATGGATCAACGAAAGATCATACACGATCCGTTTTGGTCACATGGATTGTATGAAATATATTCCGAGATCGAGTTGTACGACGTATTTTCGACATGATTGGAATGAAAGTGACCATGTCGCGTTTTTGGCCTTCACCTCTTTTGTGCAAATTGATTGGGAGACGCCATTAAAGTTAAATGAACTTGAACGAAAGAACGAGAAAAGAAAAAAAAAAGAGAATAAAAGAAAACTTTCCAAAAAAAAAAAAATCTGAAAAATGACAAACACCAAGTTCACATGAACATTAAATAAACAACAAAATAAAATTTGAACCATTAAAAGATAAACGAAATCAACACAAATCTCAAATTGATCTTTCCAAATTCGAATCGAATTTCAATCTTTCGAGACTTAATCAAATTCCATCCTTCGAGCTTCAAATCGAATCTCGATCGAATTCCGAATCCACTCTCGATCAAATTTCAAATTTGATCTTCCCAATCTCGAATCGATTCTGATCAAATTCTAAATCCACTCCCGATCGAGTTTCGAATTTGATCTTCCAAATTCAAATCGAAATCTTAAATCGAATTTCGATCGAGTTGAAACTCATCCTTCAAATTTCCAAATTTCCAAATTCAATCTTTCCAGATTTCGAGTCTCGAATCAAATCAAAATTCGAACCTTTTGGGTCGAGGATTTTACATCAGTACCTGCTTGCTTTAGGATTCTCTTCCTGTTGCCTTGAAATACATCAAATTCAAAACTTTTGGGTCGAGGATTTTACATCAATTGCCTTGCTTTGGGATTCTCTTCTATTGCCTTTGAAATACATCAAAATTCAAACCTTTTGGGTCGAGGATTTTACATCGAGGCTTGCCTTTGCTTAGGATTCTCTTCTGATTGCCTTTGAAATACATCAAATTCAAACCTTTGGGTCGAGGATTTTACATCCGAGGCTGCATCTGCTAGGATCTTTTCTCTATCGATGTGAAATACATCGAAATCGAATTCCGGGGTTAAGAGATTTACATCCAAGGCCTTGCTTGCTTTAGGATTCTTTCTGTTACCTTTGAAATACATCAAATTCGAAACTTTTGGGTCGAGGATTTTACGTCAAAGTTGCCTTGCTTTAGGATTCTTTCTTTACCTGTGAAATACATCGAATTCGAACTTTTGGGTCGAGGATTTTACATCAAGGCTACGCATTGCTTTAGGATTCTTTTCTGTTGCCTTTGAATACATCGAATTCAAACTTTTTGGGTCGAGGATTTTACATCCAGTATTTGCTTACTAGGATTCTCTTCTTGTGCCTTGAAATACATCGAATTCGAACTTTTGGGTCGAGGATTTTACATCCGAAGGCTAGCATTGCTAGGATTCTTTCTACTTGCCTTTGAAATACATCGAACTCGAACCTTTTGGGTCGAGGATTTTACATCGAGACTGCATTGCTTTAAGTTCTTTCCCTATTGCGATGAAATACATCGAAATCAAACTCTTGAGGTTAAGGATTTTACATCGATACCGCATTACTGCGAGATCTCTCCTCATTGCGATGATTCGATCTAATCAATTCGATTTTCTTTCGAGGTTGAAGATGTTACATGCAAAACCTCGAATTCAATTTTCATTTAGAATCGAATCCTTAATTAATTTTGAAAAACTTTAATCTAAATTGAAACTCCGAATTGAAATCTAAACTCACACATCAAAACTTAAATTGAGACAAAATAAAATCTAAATCGAAATTCCCCGAGTCATGTGATTTGGGATTCACCTCCTTTTCCTTTCCTAGGTGAGAGTTCGGGAATCTCCGGTTTTCGAGAGATATACTTGCTACTCCCAGCGAGAACTCTCTATTTCATCTAAGTTTGTCGCTTGGATGTTTGTGTTGGTTTTGTTGATCGCTCGGTCAGCACCAATACGCGCGGTGTGCTCCGTCGGCTCACCACACCTATTGAGGTCCATTTGTTGACCTCATTTTTGATGAGGTCTTCTCTTATTCTCTTTAGTACTTAGGATCTAGCCTTAGGCTTTTCCTTTGACTATCTTAGAGAACTAGAATTGGGACCCGCCTTTTAGAAATTCAAACCACTTCTAAACTCCACTGAAGCTCCACAAACTTGATTATAGACCCCTAATCACCTAGAGGGTTGAAATCGAATATGGAAGTTTAAAGGATGAGTTCTATAGGACTCTTTGGCCTTAGGAGGCGCCTACAGGTGGCACTGAGTGCGGTGAAGGGGTTGACATACATTACACTTACACACTACATTTCCACACACTTCCTAAAACCACACCCATACCCAACTTGACCTACGACTCATGTAGGTGATTCACATGGATGGTCGCTTAACCCCTAAGCCGCTTGGTTAGAGGGTTAGGAACAACATAGTGAATGCCGCAAGTGAGTCCTTTCATGGCTCATATGGGCTTGAAATGGCTTCATGGCTCAACCAAAATGATTTCACCCCACCCAAATTCACCCGATCTTCAATTTCCCAAATTTTCGATTTTTGACCCAGGGACCCTACACACTCTAGCCTCGCCAAAACCGCTGAAATTACCGAAATTTTTGCAAAATCTCCAAATTACCTAAAATTTTCCAAAATCAATCTCGAACACCTCCACATCACTCAAATTGATCATCCATACCCAAAAATACCAAAAATTCCAGAAAACCCCCGATACCCTCGAATACCCGAAATACCCTTCTTGGCCTAAAAATCCAAAAATTCAGAAAATTCCCAGAAAATTCCAGAAAATCCCAAATATTCCCAATTTCATTTTGTCCAACTACACCATGGGCCAATTTTGTCAGATTTACCCTACTTTTGTCGAAAACCCCAAATTGACCCATTTTAACCCAAAGTGGACCCGATGTCAAACCAAACATACCCAATTGACCCCAATTTTGGTCCAATTCAATTCTAAACTTCAATTCAACATTCCCAATACCAATTTAGACCAAATCCAAGTCGATTTGATTGACATTTGGATCGATTTCACTTTGGGCCTTAAAGCCCGAATTTGGACCCATGACCCAAACTTAGCCCAAACTAACCCAATTCAACTCCAATTAACCCCAAATCTTTTCTAAACCTTCCTTAACATCCTCATAAACAAAACACTAACATGATTTGCCCAAGATTTTGACCCAAACCCCACTCGAATTCAACCCGAAATCAAAAAGCCCAATTTTGACCTAAACCAGAATCTAACCCGAAATAGGCCCAAACCCCAAAATTAAAACCCAACCAAAGCCAAAACCTCTTTGAAACACTCCCATAAACATTTCTTAATATTTATTTTACATCAATTTCAACCCTAGCCCAACATTGGCCCAAGTTAGCCCGATTTGACCTACATTGGCCCATTCACACGAAAATTCAGAATCCAACCCGATTCAAGTCCAAACTAGCCCAAATTTGCTTCAAGTCACTCATGACACATCCATGAGCTAAACCCGATAATTATTTGGCCCAACCTCTTTACAAAATTTCATCCCAAAATCCATTTTAAAATTCGAGAGCCCACTTTCCTAATCCATCTTAAAAGCCATCTAAAACCCTTTCGAAAAAAGCCCAAAATTCTTCCAAGGCCCATATGACATTTCCCCTCATCATACTTTCAATTAAAATCATCCTAAGTCCTAAATTCATCATCAAATAATTCCAAATCAAGCCTCGTGCCAAATCGCCTAAATACAGAAATTTTCCTTAAATCCATTTCCATGAAATTGACTTTACTTTTCCGAAGCCAAATGGAGCCATGGAGCCATGCATAAGCCATATGCAAGCCATGAGAGCCTCTTTACATGTCACCATGCCATTTTGGGCAAAAGGAGGAGGCTCTTTCCTTAACTCTAAAGGTGGTTAACCACTTACATGATTCCGCCAAGCCTCTGCTGACAACGAGGAGCTCGGAGCATGGTGGGCGGCACGACCATCGTCATCAGCAAAACACGAGTCTACTTCAGCAAAACTTTCCTAGAATTAAAAAACAACAAAGCCATAGGATTTCGAGGTAGCTTGCACTAGTGCGACATAAATCCTCGACTCTTCGTTAGGCATTTGCATTGCAAATTAAGCCTAGCAGGTCTTAGGATTCCGAGGTAGTCGTCAGATACGACATAAACCCTCACATTTTCTAGGCTATTTGTTTGATTTTATCATACAAATATAAGCCTAATTAATTAAAATTAGCGAGATTGAAATACTAAATAAACATTAGGACTTTCCTGAAATTCAAACGAAACGATAGGATAGTCGGGAAATTATCGAAGTTCACTTCGAATCGGTGATTTCTCCTACCTTTCTTCCTTTGGATTCACAAAACAAAAATGTTCCAAAATTTGATCCATTCCATATTGAAATTCCAAAATTCAATCTTTGAAAACCTTAAACTTTGAAATTCTTGAGAGCGAGAATCATTGATTATTATCGAGAGTTTTCTTAGGTGATTCCGTCACTTAAGATGCTAATTAACTATAGGGGCTTGCCCTTATAGAGAATTTTAAAGAACCCGAGTAATATAAACCCTTGTTTAATGTTTTCATATTAAGCGGGGGAAACTTGTCGGCTTATAAAATTGGTTCACGAGACCAAACGGATGTCACTAATCTTCTAGTTTATTTAATCGAAGCCCCACCTAATCGACGGTGTGTCTATCCTTAGGGATAGGTACACGGTTGTGGTGCGGTGCTCGTTTATATAAACTATTTGGGATGTGAGATCGGTTTGATTTCATATCTTAAAATCTTCAGAATTTAAAAATTATTTTTAAAATCAAATACTACTTTTCAAATTATTTATTTAAATTAAATTAAAATTCGCCGACAGATTTACGTTAGGCGACCCCTCTCAAAATAAAACACGACCTAAAAAATAATAAAAAAAATAGCGCACGATGCGGGAAGGCCTGCGAAGACATTAAACGATATTTAATGACACCTCTGTCTTAGCGGCCCCGGTCTCGGGTAGGCCGGCGATACTTTACACCGCGGCTCTAGACGACTCCTCGGAGCCTGTTGGCAGGGTCGATGATGAGGGTAAAGAAAATGCTCTTTCTTACTTAAGCCGTCGTTTGCTTCAGACGGAAGTAAGGTATCCCGCAATTGAAAAGCATTGTTTGGCACGATCTTCGCCGCTCAAAGCTCGGGCACTACATGCTTTCTCATAAGATCAACTTAATCTCGAAGTTTAATCCATTGCGATACTTGATGACTCGTCCAACACTTTCGAGCGGACTTGCCGGATGGTCGATGATATTATTGCAATTCGATATAACTTTCGTGCCTCTGCGTGCTTAGTAAAGGGACAAGTCTTAGCGGACTTCCTCGCGGCACATCCTTTGCGGCCGAATCTCCTCTCGATGACGATTTGCCGGATGAACGAAATAATGAGCCTAGAAGACCACGATGATCGACGTTGGGAATTGTATTTCGACGGAGCATCTTCGGCACACAAAGACGAAGAATCGCAAGTGATAGTGCCGGTAAGGCGGGAATCGGGCTAATCTTTATAACACCGGAGCGGGGGATGTTAAGATACTCCTACCACTTGACGAGAGCCGTGTACGAACAACGAAGCGAGAATACGAAGCCCTCATAACGGGATTGGAATTAACCATTCGAATGGGGATAACGGACATCAACATCTACGGGGATTCGCGGTTAATCATTCAACGAGATCGTAGGACGATACGAGATTTTAAAGCGAGACTCGAACAATACTTCCGGTATGCCATACGGTCGTTGGAACAGATTCCCGAATGTGACGATCTACAAAATTCTAGAAAAGAGAATGCTTTAGCGGATGCTTTAGCCCGTCTCGCAAAAGAATTTGCACTGTTTGCAAGATGAATCGATGGAAGTGTCGGTTCGCGGACGTCGGGTCCTATCACGGCTTGACATAGACATGATACACAAATCGGAAGAAGGAAAAGAATCGATTGCGACGGTGACGAGAAAACACGGAAGATTGGCGACGGCCGATTGATGGACTGCACCGCAAACGGGAAAGCTACCGGACGATAGGTCGGCGGCACATCGGATCGAAAAGAACTGCGTCCTACGCATTAATAAACAACACATTGTACGAGAAGGTCTTTTGATCGAATGTGGCTAAGGTGCTTAAGCGGGTCGAGGCCCGTGAAATCGTTAAAGAGGTGCATTCGGGACTCTGTGGCGCTCACCGGTCGGGTCCAAAATGAAGATGAAAATTAAAAGACTAGAGGTGCTACTTGGCCCTCGATGATGGCCGAGTTGCATGAAAATCGCCGAAGGCTGTCACCGATACGAGTGCACGGAGTGGTTCTACACCGACCTCCAAATGTGCTACACCGACAATTGCGTCGTGGCCGTTTGAATGTTGGGGCACGGATATAGTGGGTCCGATAGAACCACCATCTTCGAAAGGACATCGTTTCATTCTTGCGGCTACGGATTACTTTTCCGAGTGGGCGAGAGCGGTTCCACTTAGAGAAGTGAAAGCACACCGCGTCTTTGCGGTTTTCGAGAACAAGTTGTCTACCGTTTCGGAGTGCCGCGCGGGATCATCTCGGATAATGGGTCGGCATTCGAAGCACACAAATCAACAATTTTGTCGGGAGACACGGAATCGGTGGCGATACTCGACAATTTACTACCCGAGAGCAAACGGTCTCGGCGAGGCTTTTAATAAAACTCTCGTTCAAATCTTAAAGAAAACCACAGGACGATAATAAGAGAAATTGGCACGAGAAATTGTTAGAAGCCTTATGGGCCTACTCGGACAACCTTCGAACTCCTACTCGAAGCTACACCTTACGCTGCGGTGTATGGGTCGAGGCGAGTGTTACCTTTAGAGGTTCGACTTCCTTCACTCGGAATTGCGAGTTGCAAACAAGATCACGACAGAAGAAAACGCCGGACTACGACTCGAAGAATTAGAAAGCTTGGAAGGGAAAAGACTTGCGGCGCAACGAGAATTTAGAACTATACCGAGCTAAGATGGTTCGAGCCCAGCGACAAGCTGGTCAGCCGAGAACCTTGAAAGTTGGTGATTTAGTTCTCGTTCTCGAGAGACTATTCTTGCACACGCAAGATAGGAGGAAAATTTGAACCCACTTGGGAAGGACCGTTTGTGGTTGAAGCGGTATACTCGGGAGGTTCTACCCGGTAGTGAATTGCGGGGAGAACGACATATGCTTCGATCGACGGACGATACTTGAAAAAATATTACGCTACACGATGTTTCGAAGGAATGAATTCTTCATCCCTAAGAAACACGGGTGAAATAATTACTTATGATTGGGTCCGAACTCAAAAATAATAAAATGTGCTAAAATAAATAAAATCATGATAATAAAGTTTTCCTCGTTTTCTTCTTCAGAATCAAAATCTCTTCCCTCATCTTATCCTACTTCATTCTGTTAAATTTCAAAATATAAGAATAATAAAAAATGTATCTTTAATAAACATTTTCTTAATGTTCTTGTTCTTAGTACGACCCACGATCCTTTTCCTTGTCTTTTCGCGGGGAAATGTCGAACGGGCGGTTGGTCTTGAACTTTAAGAATGGCGTAAGCCTTGCACTCGATGAAAAGAGGGTGAAAGATGGAGCGATAATCGAGATTGACTCGGATTTCGCACCGGCGGGCCTACGGTACGAGGAAAGTGGGCGGGTCCCCGGTTAGCAGAAGAGCGCCAGGACGGACGGTGATGAAAGTGGGTGGCCCAAGCTACCGATCCAACAACAAGAAAGAAAAGCAAACACGAAGAAGATAAGAAAATGAAGTCGCGTAGTCACTACGGCGGAGGGCGGGCTTGTCGGCGCCGCGCCGCGGAGATTCGAAGTGCGGAGAGCTACTCTCGCGGCCGCGCAACGAAGAAATAAGAATCGCCGTATCAGTAAGATGTTAACAAAACTAGCTGCGGACCGGCGCGACGAGACGATTGCTTATGCCGGTACGTACACTTCGAGGACACCGGTTCACCGGGAACACGAAGAAAGGAGGCCGGCTCATAGAATAACGAAAGAACCGGGGAAATCTCCGAGAAGATCGGAAAGGAAGAAGGCTACCACGCCACGGATAGAACCACCAGGCGGTGCATGACCTTGTTGCGGAAGCAGCCCGGGGGATGTCCGACGAGGCATCATCCACGAGGAGCGAGGTATGCGAGGGGAACGTGAAGGGATTGAACCATATATCCCACAATATGTCACGAGGCCTCGCCATCGCGGATCATTCGGAATACGAGCTGGAGAGGATGCGAGAATGTTGAAAAGAAAACTTTTGAATACTTCGAGAGAATTAAAGGAAGAAGGATCGACATACTAGAAGGCCTCGAGCTACACACCGACGTATTCTCGGAGTATGAACAACGGCAAATCGTGGATTGTATCCGGGATACGAAAAGAATGGGCCGAGCGGAGCCGCAGAGAAAACACATACTCGGAACCCGGAGATGGATGCCGGGGAAAGGAAGAATCACGATACAATGCGGATCTTGCTACTGACTTTCTTTGAAGACGGGAAGGAAACCCACCGGGAATACTCCGATCATGGGCGAGTAGATCCGATGCCATCGGTTATCGAGAGAATGGTAAAAAGATTGATAACATGGAGGGTACTGCCGGCGGATTGCATACCCGATAGGCTGCATTATCAACATCTACGAACGGGGTGAGCGCATACCCCCACATATTGATCACCACGACTTCGTCGAGACCTTTACGCACGGTCTCTTTCTTGAATGAGTGCAACATCATGTTCGGATCGACCTCCGGATAGCGAGGCCGGGTGAGTTCGAGGGCCGATAAAGATACCTTTACCGGTGGGTTCCGTCATGATGCTGCGAGGTAACGGAGCGGATATCGCAAAGCATTGCATACCGGGGTGCCGGTGGAGCGAATCTCGGTTACTTTCGGGAGGATGGACGACGACAAAATACCTTACCATTTCCGACCGGACCCGAGCTAGAGAACCTCCGGCCTTACGAGTTGTGAGTTACATGGGAAATATCACACCTCCGATGTACATCCAGTAGGCATCCTTGCCGAGGATGGCTTGGAAGGTGATGTTATTGACCATGTACCTCCTTTATTCGGACATGGATTTTTGACGGATGATTCTTTTGATGGATCAGCAAAGATCATACACGGTCCGTTTTGAGTCTACATGGATTGTATGAAATATATTCCGGATCGAGTTGTATGATATATTTTCGACATGATTGGAATGAAAGTGACCATGTCGCGTTTTTGGCCTTCACCTCTTTTGTGCGAATTGATTGGGAAACGCCATTAAAGTTAAATGAACTTCGAACAAAGAACGAGAAAAGAAATAAAAAAAAAGAGAATAAAAGAAAACTTTCTAAAAAAAAAAATGCTGAAAAATGACAAATACGAAATTCACATGAACGTTAAATAAACAATAAAATAAAATTTGAACCATTAAAAGATAAACGAAATCAACACAAATACGCAAATTCCATCCTTCCAAACTTGAAATCAAATTCCATCCTTCAAACTTCAAAATCAAATTCCATCCTTCAAATTCGAATCAATTTCAATCTTTTGAATCTCGAATCAAATTCTCGATCGAATTCCAAATCCATCTCGATCAAATTTCAAATTTGATCTTCCCAAATCTCAAATCAAATTCTCGATCAAATTCCGAATCCAATCTCGATCAAGTTTCGAACTTGATCTTCCAAATTCAAATCAAATCTTAAATCGAATTTCAATCGAGTTCGAACTCATCCTTCCAAATTTCCAAATTCAATCTTTCCGGACTTCAGTCTCGATCAAATTCAAATTCAATTTCTTCCGGATCTCGAATCAAATATCAATCACATCAAATTCAAACCTTTTGGGTCGAGGATTTTACATCAGAAACTTGCCTTTGCTTTAGGATTCTTTTCCTATTGCCTTTGAAATACATCAGAATTCAAATTCGACCTTTTGGGTCGAGGATTTTACATCCAAGACTACCTTTACTCAGGATTCTTTTCTATTGCCTTTGAAATACATCAAATTCAAACCTTTTGGGTCGAGGATTTTACATCAGAATGCCTTCTAGGATTCTTTTCTGTTCTTGAAATACATCGAATTGAACCTTTTGGGTCGAGGATTTTACATCGAGTTGCTGCTAGGATTCTTTCTGTGCATTGAAATACATCAAATTCGAACTCTTTTGGGTCGAGGATTTTACATCGAAGCTGCTATTTACTTTTAGGATTCTTTTCTATTGCCTTTGAAATACATCGAAATTCAAATTCGAACTCTTTTGGGTCGAGGATTTTACATCCAAGTATCCTTGCTTAGGATTCTTTTCCTATTGCCTTTGAAATACATCAAAATTCAAACCTTTTGGGTCGAGGATTTTACATCCAAGGCTACCTTTGCTTTAGGATTCTTTTCCTGTTGCCTTTGAAGTACATCGAAATCAAACCTTTTGGGTCGAGGATTTTACATCGAAGTCTTGCTTGCTTTAGGATTCTCTTCTGTGCCTTTGAAATACATCAAATTCAAACTTTTGGGTCAAGGATTTTACATCAAGGCTCGCCTTTGCTTTAGGATTCTTTCCTGTTGCCTTTGAAATACATCAAATCGAATTCCGGGGTTAAGGAATTTACATCGAAATTTGCATTGCTTTAGGATTCTTTCCACTATTCGCTATGAAATACATCAAATCGAACTCTTGAGGTTAAGGATTTTACATCCAACACCGCATTACTACGAGATATCTTCTCATTGCAACGATTCAATCTAATCGATTCGATTTTCTTTCGAGGTTGGAGATGTTACATCTAAAACCTCAAAATCTCAATTTTCATTTGAAATCGAATCCCTCGAATTAATTTTGACAAAACTTGATCTAAATTGAAACTCCGAACTAAAATTTAAACTCACACATCAAAACATAAATTGAAACAAAATAAAATCTAAATCGAAATTCCCAGGGTCATGTGATTTGGGATTTACCTCCTCTTCCTTTCCCAGGCGAGAGTTCGAGAATCTCAGGTTCCGAGAGATATACTTGACACTCCCAAGTGAAACTCTTTACTTCGTCCTAAGTTCGTCGCTTGGACATACGTGTTGGTTTTGTTGATCGCTTCGGTCAACACCAATACGCGCGGTGTGCTCCGTCGGCTCACCACACCTATTGGGGGTCCATTTGTTGACCTCATTTTTGATGAGGTCTTCCGGTTCTTCTTTTTAGTGCTTAGGATCTAGCCTTAGGCTTTTCCTTTGACTATCTTAGAGGACTAGAATTGGGACCCACATTTTAGAAATTTAAACCACTTCTAAACTCCCTGCAAACTCCACAAACTTGACTATAGACCCCTAATCACCTAGAGGGTTGAAATCGAATGTGGAAGTTTAAAGGATGAGTTCTATAGGACTCTTTGGCCTTAGGAGGCACCTACAGGTGGCACAGTGCAGTGAAGGGGCTGACTTACACTACACTTACACACTACATTTCCACACACTTCCTAAAACCACACCCATACCCAACTTAACCTCCTGACTCATGTGGGTGATTCACATGGATGGTCCTTAACCCACTAAGCCCTTGGTTAGAGGGTTAGGAACAACGTAATGAATGCCTCGAAATGAGTCCTTTCATGGCTCATATGGGCTTGAAATGGTTTCATGGCTCAACCAAAATGATTTCTTTCCACCTAAATTCACCCAATCTTCAATTTCCCAAATTTTCAATTTTTGACCCCAGAGACCCTACACTGTAAACTGCCGAAAACCATGAAATTACCGAATTTTTGCAAAATTTCCAAATTACCCAAAATTTTCCAAAATCAATCCCAAACATCTCCACATCACTCAAATTGATCATCCATACCCAAAAATACCAAAGATTCCAAAAATACCCCCCAATACCCTCCAAATACCCAAAATACCCTTCTTGGCCTAAAAATCCAAAAATTCAGAAAATTCCCAGAAAATTCCAGAAAATCCCAAATATTCCCAATTTCATTTTGTCCAACTACACCATGGGCCAATTTTGTCGATTTACCCTACTTTTGTCAAAACCCCCAAATTGACCCATTTTAACCCGAAGTGGACCCGATGTTAAACCAAACCTATCCAATTGACCCAAATTCTGGTCCAATTCAATTCTAAACTTCAATTCAACATTCCCAATACCAATTTAGACCAAATCCGAGTCAATTTGATTGACATTTGGATCCGATCTCACTTTTGGCCTTAAAGCCCGATTTGGACCCATGACCGAAGCTTAACCCAAACTCACCCAATTCAACTCCAATTAACCTCAAATCTTTTCTAAATCTTCCTTAACATTCCCATAAACAAAACCCTAACATGATTTGCCCAAAATTTAGACCCAAACCCACTCGAAACTCGATCCGAGTCAAAAGGCCCATTTTTGACCTAAACCCGAACCTAACCCGAATTCAACCCAATTCAAATCCAAATCACCCCCAATTTGTTTCAAATCACTCATGACACATCCATGAGCTAAACCCAACAATTATTTGGCCCAACCTCTTTACAAAATTCCCATCCATAAATTCATTTTTAAACTTAAGGGCCCATTCCTTAAAGCCATTTTAAAAGCCACTTCCACGAATCAAAGCCCCAAAAATTCTTCCAAAGCCCATATGACATTTCCCCTCATCATATTTTCAATTAAAATCATCCCTAAGTCCTAAACCAATCATCAAATAATTCTAAATGAAGCTTCATCCAAATTTCCACCAAATTATCCAAAATCCTTAAAATCCTTTTTTATGAAATTGACCAGACCTTTTCCCAAGCCAAATGGAGCCATGGAGCCATGCACAAGCCATATGCAAGCCATGAGAGCCTCTTTACATGTCACCATGCCATTTTGGGCAAAAGGAGGAGGCTCTTTCCTTAATTCTAAAGGTGATTAACCACTTGCATGATTCAGCTAAACCATGCTTAAGCCTTTAATTGTGCTTGGATGGTGACTTGACCCTGCGATTATCTTGAGCCAAATCACTTTTCCCTCGGCCAAAACCAGGCCTTGGGTGGTGCACCTAGCCCGAATGGGTGGGTTGACCCATTTAGGTTCAAATTTAGCCATGCCCCCATTCCACTTTGAATCAAAGCCTTTACACATGGCCATTTGCCGATTGCTTGCACTAAACCTCGGCCACGACCCACCTGACCAAGATGGTGACCATTGCACAGCCGGCCGGCCACCGGGCCGCCGGAAAACACCATGGCCGAGAGCTCGCATGTGAGCCAACATTGAAATTCTCACTTGCTGAGCTGCCCAGCTCCAGTGGTCTACCATGGCTGATCTTCTCCTCGCGAGGCAGGTGATCCGAGAGCCTAACTCCCCACGGGAGGCCTTCCACCCTCTCTGATTTAAACTCCACCCCTCTCGGCCATGAAAGGAGAGAAGCACAAACCTTGCCAAAACTGCGCAAAATTGTTCCGAGACCCTTCTCCATCCTTAGAGCACTTGATCCCAGGTGAAATCCCACTGTGCCATTTCTCCTACGTAAGCTCGATTTCGAGTTGAAATTCCACCAAAACCGGGACACTTCTCCACGGTGAGCCAATTCCCGAATTGATTGGCTCTACACCTTCACCGGACGAGAGAAGGTGTCCGCCATCAAAAGCCCCATCTCCGGACTACCCGGTTGCTCCGACCTCCGAGCTTTGTGATCGGGCTTGGTCGAAATCATATCCGGACGATTCACCGAGACCGGGAGACTTCATGCGGAGCTTGCTTGGGACCCGATCGAAGGTGCAACAACTCTCGGATTGAAGCCACACTTCTACGAGCCAAGGTATGAGCTAACTCTTCATCCCGAGCTTCGAAGATTCTCTATTTCGAATGCCTTGGTTTCGATGCATGTTAGCCGTATAGATGCGTTCGTCTCTTCGAGACGAATCCATAGAGTATAAGAACGTAAAAATCCATTGAGAATCGAGTGAGATCTTAGGGATTTAGTGTGGACGGCTCTCGGGTGAGAACACTTGGGGACGATGAACGGATGCGAGTCCATTCGATACACGCGCGCACGGATGGTCGGGATCGCGTCGGACCGGGAGACGGTACGAGAACCGCGGGGCCGGGCTGCGCGACTCGGGTGGCGGCGTCGAATGGGAGCGCGCCGCGTGGTCTTTCGGAGGCTGCCGAGGATGCGGCGGCGCCGCGTGGATAAATAGAAAAATAGGGTATTTTCTGATTTATTTAATTCCTAAACTTCAAAAATTCATATCTACTGTGTAGAAAAATCACAAAAATAAAATAAAAATACCCTCTTGCTCGAGTGAACGAGAGGAGAATAATGTGGAAAAGAAATCATTTAATTTCATCGAAGTATTTTATTTTTTATAATTTATTTACTCTCTGCATTGTTTTAATTCTCCATGCATGCATACAATTCACCATGGCATGAGACCATAGGGCTTTTGAAGCCTCTGAATTTGGGAACATTCCTGAATTTTCCAAAGTCGAGGCCATCCTATGAGGAGTTCTTGATTTTTCAAGTTCAGGTCACTGTTTTGAGTATTTTAATTCCAGTAAATAGCATGTTGTGAAATAAATTCTAGGAAAATTTGGTGATGTTCCTTATGACCGAGAGAACACTAGGAAAAATAGGTTTTGACTTAGTTCATTTAAAACAGCCCTAATTGGCTTAAACACCCAAAATAGGTCTTTAATTAATTAGAGTTAACCAGGTATCAAATTGACTTGAAATCAATTCTCCACTGACCTTTAGGATCGAGAGGAACCCACCATAAAAATTTGAGGTCGATTGGACTTGGTTAGCCCTACTTAATTGGGTTGATTAAGTCGACTTAGCCATTTTAAACTTTAAAAATTCATAACTTTTAAAATACTTTTAAAAAATTCACCAAATTGGTTTTGGAGCCTCTCTGATATCAGGGGAATCTAAGAAAATTAAAATTTCAATTTTCTAAAAAAGTTGATTTTTAATAATATTTTAATATTTTTAATAATTAAAAAATAATAAAAATCACAAAAATAATAAAATTCACCAAAATGTCACATTTTGAATTTTAATCACTTAGGAACAAATCCCACATTTTTCCTAGGTCTATTTAGTGAGATATTGAATTTTAAAACCCTAGGGTAATTTTAAAATTAAAAAAATGTATTTTCTAGCATTTTCACTAAAATAATTATAATAAATCATAGAAAAATCAGAAAATTGCAAAATTTGTTTCTCTGGTTTCCTTGATATCAGAGAGATTTTTGAAAAATATAAAACCCATTTTTCAACATTTATTTTATTTTTAAATTAATTAACACTCCAAAACTTAAAATAATTATAATAAAAATAATATAATTCAAAAAATCACCAAAATTGGTCAAGTGCTTCTCTGGTCATTAGGAATGTCCCCTAATTTTCTTAAGGACAGAAACTTTCCCTTGGTCATGTTATTAAATTTTCCTTGAAAATCTCTATTTTCCACCAAAAATAATTATATAAATAAATTAAATACAGAAAAATCACATTTTCTCCTCTCATGTCTTTATTGACATATGAGTGAAGTCACATAAAAATTTCAAGTTCATTTGGGTTCAATTTAGTGAGTTATGAAATTATTAAGCTTAAAGGGTAAAATGGTAATTAAAATCTTTAATCCTTAATTAAAACTTTAGGTTTAATAAAAAATCAACAAGTAAAATATTTGATCTTAATCTGATTTGGATGATTGAAATTTAAATAATTAAAGGGTAGAAACCCATTAAATAATTTTAAAATGATTAAACTTTAATTAAATAATAGATTAAATTTGGAGGAATAATAAATTGGAATTATTAAAATAGGGATATTTATTAGGAAGAGATTTATTCTTTAATTTAAAAAATCCCTAAACTAATTATATCATCAATACTCGATTTTTAATTAAAATGATAACTCAAATTTAAAATATTAAAAGACTTAATTAAATTATTAAACTCTTTTGAAATTTCGATTAAAATTAAAAATAAAGTAAATTAAAGATAAATTAAATTAAAATTAAATTAAATTTAATAATTAAATTAAATTAAATTAAAACAAATTAAATTAAATTAAACTAAATTAAATAATTAAATTAAATTAAATTAAATAATTAAATTAAATTAAATTAAATAATTAAATTAAATTAAATTAAATAATTAAATTAAATTAAACAATTAAATTAAATTAAATTAAATTAAATAATTAAATTAAATTAAATCAAATCAAATTAATTAAACACCAAATCAAATTAAATTGAACTATGTTAAACTAAATTAAAACTCGATTAAATTAAGTTGAATTAAATATAACATCACTATAAGACATAAAGAATTGAAAATAAATGTAAAACGACTTGAACAACTATTCAAATTTAAACCCTTTAACTTAAATCGAAATCATTTGAATACTTAATTTACCCTTGAAAGCTTTGATTATTATAACTCTTTAAATGGAACATCAAATGAAGTGTTACCTCACTCATAGGATATTCGAAATGTCTCAGTTCATTGAAGCGAGTTAACGAGACTTGAAAACCTCGGACGATCGATTCATTTATATAATTAAATTCATTTGGACTTAAAACGATCCTAGAAATATTGAAAAGATGTTTAAGATTCTTCTTAAGCACTTCCTCGATATGATAGGATATTTATAAGAACAATTGGACTTAATTGTCCTTTGATGAAGAAAATCGTCCTCGAAGCAAAAACACGAAGAACACAGACGTCATAGGAGTTGACTAGCTATAGGATTAGGAATTTGGTAGAAAACCATAACCCTTCCCTTAGCTTTACTAGGAACTTGCTTAAATATTCTAATTGTGTTTTAAGTGCGGCTTGGGATGACGGGAAGACCCTCAGGGTACGCTTTTATTTTTTATTGCAATTTGCTCTCTTGCGATTTACTTTCCTGCCGATTTACTTTCTTGCGAATGTACTTTATTTTTCTTGCATGATAAAACAACGGTTGCATGAAAACCCGCACCTTTAGGATAGTCCCTAAGACTGAAACCAAATTAAGTTAAAAGTCATTGCAAGATAAAACTCACCGCCACGACATTTCGAAATATAAAACAACTCGAAATTTAATCACAAACAGAACACGAAAACTACGATTACAACTAAATTAAAACGTCTGTTGGATGATCGGGAATACCTCGGATGATGTAACCTACGTGTTGCTTGACGGGATTTCCAGCGGTCTAAATGAAAGTGTGGAACTCATTCGGTTGAGTTTAGCGAATTCATACGGACTAAGTGAATGCAGATAAAAATAATGATGCGGAAGGATGGAGCAGTGGGATCTTAACTAGGTGTCGTTATAATCAACTTTAAGATTTGTTTTAATTAAAACGTAAAAAAAAACACTTGGAAATTAAGATTTTCTCTAAGCCAAAACACTTTTCTCATCTCACGATTTATGGTTTCTAAAACTAAACCTCTACGACAACGAGGAACTTGGAGCATGGTGGGCGGCACGGCCATCGTCGTCGAGCAAAACTTGAACTACTTGACCAAAACTTTCCTAGAATTAAATAACGAAGCCATAGGACTTCGAGGTAGTTTGCCTAGTGCAGACATAAATCCTCGACCTCTTCGTTAGGCATTTGCATTGCAAATTAAGCCCTAACCGGTCTTAGGATTCCGAGGTAGTCGTCCGATCACGACAATAAACCCTCGCATCTTCTAAGTTTATTTGTTTGATTTTATCATACAAATATAAACCACTAATTAATTAAAATTGGCGAAGATCAAAACATTTAAATAAGTATTAGGACTTTCCTAAACTCGAAGCGAAACGATAGGATAGTCGGGAAATTACCGAAGTTCACTTCGAATCGGTGATTTCTCCTACCTTTCTTCCTTTGGATTCACAAAACAAAATGTTCAAAATTTGATCCATTCCTATTGAAATTCAAAATTCAATCTTTGAAAACCTTAAACTTTGAAATTCTTGAAAGCAGAATTATTGATTATTATCGAGAGTTTTCTTAGGTGATTCCGTCACTTAAGATGTAATTAGCTATAGGGGCTTGCCCTTATAGAAATTTTAAAGAACCCGAGTAATATAAACCTTGTTTGATACTTTCATATTAAGCGAGGGGGAATTTGTCGGCTTATAAAATTGGTTCGCGAGACCAAACGGATGTCACAAAACTTCTAGTTTATTTGATCGAGCCCCACCATCGAGCGGTGTGTACATCCTTAGGGATAGATACACGGTTTGTGGTGCGGTGCTCGTTTATATAAACTATTTGGGATCATGTGAGATCGGTTTAATCTCATATCTTAAAACCTTCAGAATTTGAAATTATTTTGGTACGAAATCACATACTTTTCAAATTATTTATTTTTAATTAAATTAAAGATTCGGCTTGCCAGTTACGGTAGGCGACCCCTCTCTAAAATAAAACACGACCTAAAAATAAAATAAAAAAATGGCCGCACGGATAGTACGAAGTGTTGGCCGATAGATGTTGCAACCTGCTTAGCCTCGTGCATGTTGAACCTTGTTAGAACCTTCCGAATATATGACTTTTGAGACAAGAATA
>JAKZJZ010001165.1:0-30762 GCA_022702705.1 Papilionanthe hookeriana x Papilionanthe teres
GTAAAATAAAGAAAATACCTTTCTTTAAAGTGCAATTTCATCAAAAATAGATATGAATTTCTTAATGAATTTTTCTGTGATCAACAAGTATCTTCCGTTCTTCAAGATACTTAGGGGCGCTCGAAACACTGGTTTTCATTTGACAGATGACTGTCAGATCGCTTTCGAACAACTTAAAGCATATCTGGCTTCGCCGCCCCTTCTCTCAAAACCCGTCCAAGGGGAGATGTTATATATCTACTTGGCTATTTCACCTCACACAATAAGCTCTGTCCTTGTCAGAATGGAAAATTCAGTCGAGAAACCAGTATACTACGTCGGCAAGATTCTTTCCAATACAGAAAGTTGTTATCCAATGGCAGATAAGACTGCGTTAGCCCTGATATTCTCAGCAAGGAGACTTCGTCCGTATTTCCAGGCCCACACTATCGACGCCTACACACAACTGCCTTTGAAGGCTATCCTACAAAAACCAGAAGTATCAGGAAGATTAGTCAAATGGTCAGTAGAATTGGGAGAATTTGACATTCATTACCTACCACGACCAAGCATCAAATCACAGGTGTTGGCTGATTTTGTGGTGGAATGTACAATGCCTACCTCTGTTGAACCACATTTTTCTCCTCCACAGTCACCCCAGTGGACACTATACGTGGACGGAGCATCCGGAAACTCAGGAGCTGGTGCAGGAATATTACTCATCTCCCCGAAGCAAGACATCTTGGAGTATGGGCTTCGCCTAAAATTTCAGCCACCGATAATGTTGTCGGATATGAAGCACTTGTCGCTGGATTAAAACTTGCCATCGACTGTGAAGTAAGAAACATGATTATCTACACTGATTCTCAACTCAGCGCATCTCAAGTAGAAGGAAAATTTGACACTCACAACTCACAACTAGTGCAGTATTTTAGTCTAGTTAAAACACTTCTCACCTGAATTGACACATATCAGGTGATTCACATACTTCGGGAGCATAACACCAGCACTGATGCCCTCTCCAAGCTTGCAACATCAACAATTGGAGATTGTTGACCTCATTTTTGATGAGGTCTTCCCTTCTTCTTTTTAGTGCTTAGGATCTAGCCTTAGGCTTTTCCTTTGACTATCTTAGAGGACTAGAATTGGGACCCGCCTTTTAGAAATTCAAACCACTTCTAAACTCCCCGCAAACTCCACAAACTCGACTATAGACCCCTAATCACCTAGAGGGTTGAAATCAAATATGGAAGTTTAAAGGATGAGTTCCTATAGGACTCTTTGGCCTTAGGATCGCCTCGGTGGCACTGGTCGCAGTGAAGAGGTCGACTTACACACACATTACACTTATACACTACACTTACACACTACATTTCCACACACTTCCTAAAACCACACCCATACCCAACTTGACCTCCCGACTCATGTAGGTGATTCACATGGATGGTCCTTAACCCCTAAGCCCTCGGTAAGAGGGTTAGGAACAACATAATGAATGCCTCAAATGAGTCCTTTCATGGCTCATATGGGCTTGAAATGGCTTCATGGCTCAACCAAAATGATTTCACCCCACCCAAATTCACCCAATCTTCAATTTCCCAAATTTTCAATTTTTGACCCCGAGACCCTACACCTACTAAACCTACCCAAAACCCTCGAATTACCCAAATTTTTGCAAAATCTCCAAATTACCTAAAATCTTCCAAAATCAATCCCAAACACCTCCACATCACTCAAATTGATCATCCATACCCAAAAATACCAAAAATTCCAAGAAAACCCCCCAATACCCTCCAAATACCCAAAATACCCTTCTTGGCCTAAAAATCCAAAAATTCAGAAAATTCCCAGGAAATTCCAGAAAATCCCAAATATTCCCAATTTCATTTTGTCTAACTACACCATGGGCCAATTTTGTCAATTTACCCTACTTTTGTCAAAACCCCCAAATTGACCCATTTTAACCCAAAGTGGACCCAATGTCAAACCAAACATACCCAATTGACCCCAATTTTGGTCCAATTCAATTCTAAACTTCAATTCAACATTCCCAATACCAATTTAGACCAAATCCAAGTCCAATTTGATTGACATTTGGATCCAATTTCACTTTGGGCCTTAAAGCCCAAATTTGGACCCATGACCCAAACTCAGCCTCAAACTAACCCAATTCAACTCCAATTAACCCCAAATCTTTTCTAAACCTTCCTTAACATCCTCATAAACAAAACACTAACATGATTTGCCCAAGATTTTGACCCAAACCCCACTCAAATTCAACCCAAAATCAAAAAGCCCAATTTTGACCTAAACCCAAATCTAACCCAAATAGGCCCAAACCTCAAAATTAAAACCCAACCAAAGCCAAAACCTCTTTGAAACACTCCCATAAACATTTCTTAATATTTATTTTACATCAATTTCAACCCTAGCCCAACATTGGCCCAAGTTAGCCCAATTTGACCTACATTGGCCCATTCACCAAAAGAATTCAAATCCAACCCAATTCAAGTCCAAACTACCCCAAATTTGCTTCAAGTCACTCATGACACATCCATGAGCTAAACCCAATAATTATTTGGCCCAACCTCTTTACAAAATTTCATCCCAAAATCCATTTTAAAATTCGAGAGCCCACTTTCCTAATCCATCTTAAAAGCCCATCTAAAACCCTTTCAAAAAAGCCCAAAATTCTTCCAAGGCCCATATGACATTTCCCCTCATCATACTTTCAATTAAAATCATCCCTAAGTCCTAAATTCATCATCAAATAATTCCAAATCAAGCCTCATGCCAAATCACCCCTAAATACCAAAATTTTCCTTAAATCCATTTCCATGAAATTGACTTTACTTTTCCCAAGCCAAATGGAGCCATGGAGCCATGCATAAGCCATATGCAAGCCATAAGAGCCTCTTTACATGTCACCATGCCATTTTGGGCAAAAGGAGGAGGCTCTTTCCTTAATTCCTAAAGGTGATTAACCACTTCCATGTTTCCACTAAACCATGCTTAAGCTCTAATTGTGCTTGGATGGTGACTTGACCCTACGATTATGCCGAGCCAAATCACTTTTCCCTCGACCAAAACCAGGCCTTGGGTGGTGCACCTAGCCCAAATGGGTGGGTTGACCCATTTAGGTCCAAATCTAGCCATGCCCCATTCCACTTTGGATCAAAGCCTTTACACATGTCCATGGCCAATTGATTGCACAAACCTCCAACCACGACCCACCCGACCCCGAGGGTGACCCATGCTCGGCCGGCCGGCCACCGAGCCGCCGGAAAACACCATGGCCGAGAGCTCGCATGTGAGCCAACATTGAAATTCTCACTTGCTGAGTCTGCCCCATCCCTAGTGGTCACCATGGCCGATCTTCTCCTCACCGAGCAAGCTCGATCCCAAGCCCTAACTCCCCCGGGAGGCCTTCCACCCTCTCCTATTTAAACCCCTCACCCTCTCGGCCAAAGGGGAGCCAAGCACAAACCTTGCCGAAACTGCGCCAAAATTGTTTCAAACCCTTCACCATCCCGAGAGCGGTTGATCCCCGGTGTCAATTTGCCCTAATCCCCACCAACGATTCGCAGCCGAAATTCCACCCAAAACCAGGACACTTCTCCACAGCGAGCCAATCCCCACCGATTGGCTCTACACCTTCACTCGTACCAAGGGAAGGTGTCCACCATCAAAAGCCCCATCTCCGTACCACCCAAGCTTGCTCCACCTTCCAAGCTTTGTGGATCTGCTTGGTCGAAATCATATCCGGCACCACTGCATCTCAGAGACTTCATCCGGAGCTTGTTGTAGACCTAATCGGAAAGCAGCAACAACTCTCGTATCGTTCCACACTTTCCGAACAGATGAGTTTCAACTCTTCATCCCGAGCTTCGAAGATTCTCTATTTCAAATGCCTTAGTTTCAATGCATGTTAACCGTATGGATGCGTTCGTCTTTCAAGACGAATCCACAGAGTATAAGAACGTAAAATCCATTGAGAATCGGAGCGAGATCTAGGATTTGCATGACGCTCCTGTGCGAGAACACTGGGGACGCATGAACGGATGCCGTCCATTCAATACACGCGCGACGAATGGCCTGGGAGGAGGCCGACCAGAAATCCAAGAAATCACGGGGGCTCCGGTCGGGGCTGACTCGTATTTACGGGCGTTTAATCACATAAATACACACGTACCCCTTCGGAAATACACGTTTTCATTGCGTCATAAAGGGATAAAGAGATAACAAATGGCATTTTCTGATTTATTTAATTCCCTAAACTTCAAAAATTCATATCTCTCGTGTAGAAAATCATAAAAATAAATAAAATACCCTCTCAAGCCAAAATAAGCAGAGAGAATAATGTGGAAAAGAAATCATTTAATTTCATCAAGTATTTATTTTTTATAATTTATTTACTCTCTGCATTGTTTTAATTCTCCATGCATGCATACAATTCACCATGGCATGAGACTATTGCGGCTTTCACTTCGACTCGGAACATTCCCCGAATTTTTCAAAGCCGTAGGCCATCCCTATTTAAGAGTTCTCGATTTTTCAAGTTCGTGCCATCGTTTTTTAATATTTTAATTCCAGTAAATAACATGTTGTGAAATAAATTCTAGGAAAATTGGGTGGATGCTCCTTATGACCAAGAGAACCCTAGAAAAATACATTTTGGCTATTTTATTCAAAACAACCCTAATCGACTTAAACACCCAAAATAGGTCTTTAATTAATTAGAGTTAACCAGGTATCAAATTGACTTGAAAATCAATTCTCCACTGATCTTTAGGGTCAGAGGAATCCACCATAAAAATTTGAAGTCAATTGGACTTGGTTAGCCCCACCAATTGGGTTGATTAAACACGAACTCATTTTAAACTTTAAAAATTCATAACTTTTAAAATACTTTTTAAAAATCTATCAAATTGGTTTTGGAGCCTCTCTGATATCAGGGGAACCTAAGAAAATTAAAATTTCAATTTTCTAAAAAAAGTTGATTTTTAATAATATTTTAATACTTTTAATAATTAAAAAATAAAAAAATAATAAAAATCACAAAAAATAATAAAATTCACCAAAATGTCACATTTTGAATTTTAATCACTTAGGAGCAAATCCTACATTTTTCCTAGGTCTATTTAGTGAGATATTGAATTTTAAAGCTTTAAGGTAATTTTAAAATTAAAAAATGTATTTTCTAGCATTTTCACTAAAATAATTATAATAAATCATAGAAAAATCAGAAAATTACAAAATTTGATTCGGTTTCCTTTGATATCAGAGAGATTTTTGAAAAATATAAAATCCACTTTTCAACATTTATTTTATTTTTAAATTAATTAACACTCCAAAACTTAAAATAATTATAATAAAAATAATATATCTCAAAAAATCACCAAAATTGGTCCAAGTGCTTCGGGTCATTAGAATGTCCCCTAATTTTCTTAAGGACAGAAACTTTCCTTTTTACTATGTTATCAAATTTTCTCAAAATCTCTTTTTTCCACCAAAAATAATTATATAAATAAATTAAATACAGAAAATCACATTTTCTCCTCTCATGTCTTTATTGACATATGAGTGAAGTCACATAAAAATTTCAAGTTCATTTAAGTTCAATTTAGTGAGTTATGAAATTATTAAGCTTAAGGTAAATTATAATTAAACTTTTAACCTTTAATTAAAACTTTATGTTTAATAAAATTAACAAGTAAAATATTTGATCTTAATCTGATTTGGATGATTGAAATTTAAATAATTACAGAAACTCATTAAACAATTTAAAATGATTAAACTTTAATTAAATAATTGATTAAATTCGAAGAATAATAAAATTGGAATTATTAAAAATAAGGGATATTTATTAGGAAGAGATTTATTCTTTAATTTAAAAATCCCTAAATTAATCATCCTCATTAATATTCAACTCTTAATTAAAACGATAACTCAAATTTAAAATATTAAAAGTTAATTTAATTAAATTATTAAACTCTTTTAAATTTCAATTAAAATTAAAAATAAAGTAAATTAAAGATAAATTAAATTAAAATTAAATTAAATTTAATAATTAAATTAAATTAAACAAATTAAATTAAATTAAACTAAATTAAAATTAAATTAAATAAAAAATAAATTTACTAATTAAATAAATTAAATTTAATAATTAAATTAAATTAAATTAAATTAAATAATTAAATTAAATTAAATTAAATAATTAAATTAGTTAAACAATTAAATTAAATTAAATTAAATTAAATTAAATTAACTAAATTAAATTAAATCAAATCAAATTAATTAAACACCAAATCAAATTAAATCAACTATGTTAACCAAATTAAAAACTCAATTAAATTGTCAATTAAATATAACATCACCTAAGACATAAATAATTCAAAATAAATGTAAAACAACTCGAACACTATTCCAAATTTAAACCCTTTTTAACTTAAATCAAATCATTTCCGAATACTAATTTACCCTCAAAGCTTTGATTATTATAACTCCTAAATGGAACATCAAATGAAGTGTTATCTCACTCATGTGATTCAAACGCCCTAGCTTCACCGAGCAAGTTACCGCACTCGAAAACCCCTGACGATCGATTCATTTATATAATTAAATTCATTCGGGGACTTAAAACAATCCCGAAAATATCAAAAGATGTTTAAGATTCTTCTTAAGCACTTCCTCAATATGATAGGATATTTATAAGAACAATCGATTCTAATTGTCCTTCGATGAAGAAAATCGTCCTCAAACAAACAAAAACACAAAGAACCTAGACGTCATGTGAGCCGACTACCATGTGATCAGAATTGGGTAAACCATAACCTTTCCCCAAATCCCTACCTAGGAACTTGTTTAAATATTCTAATTGTGTTTCGAGCGCAAATTGGGATGACTCGGAAGACCTCCGTGCACGCTTTTATTTATCAAGAATTTACTTTCGCAATTTACTTTATTGCAAATGCACTTTACTTTTCACATGATAAAACAATCGTTGTACGAAAACCCACACCTTTAGGATAAGCCCCTAAAACTGAAACCAAAACTAAGTTAAAAGTCATCAGTAAGATAAAATTCACCGCCACAACATTTCAAAATATAAAACACCAAAAATTTAATCGTCACCGTAACACAAAACTACAATTGCAACTAAATTAAAACGTCCCGCTAGATGATCGTGAATACCTCGGATGATGTAACCTTACGCGTCGCTAACGGGATTTCCCACGGTCTAAATGAAAGTGTGGAACTCATTCAACAGTTTAGCAAATTCATCCGGACTAAGTGAATCCGATAAAAAATAATGATGCCGAAGCGACGGAACCGGATCTTAACCGTGTCGTTATAATCAACTTTAAGATTTCGTTTTAATTAAAATACAAAAACACTTGGAAATTAAGACTTCTCTAAACCAAAACACTTTTCTCATCCCCGATTTATGATTTCTAAAACTAAACCTCTCGCAACAACAAGGAGCTGAGCATGTAAGGCAAAGACGGCCATCGTCGTCGCAAAACTTCGAACCTATCAAGAAACCTTCTAATTAAATAACCAAGCCATGTGATCCCGAGGTAGCTCGCCTAGTGCAACATAAATCCTCAACTCTTCGTTAGGCATTTGCATTTGCAAATTAAGCCCTAACCTGGGCTCAGATTCCAGGCCGTCCGATACAATATAAACCCTCACATTTTCTGTGCTATTCGTTCGATTTTATCATACAAATATAAGCCCTAATTAATTAAAATTGGCAAGATCAAAACATTTAAATAAGTATTAGGACTTTCCTAAACTCAAGCCAAAATGATAGGATAGTCGGGAAATTACCGAAGTTCACTTCGAATCGCTGATTTCTCCTACCTTTCTTCCTTCGATTCACAAACAAATGTCTAAAATTCCGATCCATTCCCCTATCAAATTCCAAAATTCAATCTTTCGAAAACCTTAAACTTCAAATTTCAGTGCGCAGTTATTTATTATTATCGAGAGTTTTCTTAGGTGATTCCCGTCACTTAAGATGTAATTAACTATGTACCATTTCATAGTGGGAATTTTAAAGAACCTGTAATATAAACCCTCGTTTGATACTTTCATATTAAACAAGTGGAATTTGTCGGCTTATAAAATTGGTTCGCAGACCAAACGGATGTCACAAAACTTGGTTTATTTGATCGAGCCCCACTATCAAGCAGTGTGTCTATCCTTAGGGATAGATACACGGTTCGTGGTGCGGTGCTCGTTTATATAAACTATTTCCGTATGTGAGATCTGCTTAATCTCATATCTTAAAACTTTCAAATTTAAAAATTATTTTCAAAGCCAAGTACTACTTTCTAAATTATATATATATTTAAATCAAATTTAAAATTTAAATTCGCCGACAACTTCACAGCGACCCCTTTTAAAAATACAATACAACCTAAAATATGCCGACAAACTTTCTGGCGACTCCGCTGTGGACAATTCCTCTCTCCATTATAATCAAATAATTCTGCTTTCAAAAAATCGGTAGTGTATCCATGTCCCTGTTGACCTCATTTTTGATGAGGTCTTCCTTTCTTCTTTTTAACAAGCAGATCTAAATTCCCTTAGGCTTTTCCTTTCGACTATCTTACAGGACTAGAATCTGGACCCGCCTTTTAGAAATTCAAACCACTTCTAAACTCCCCGCAAACTCCACAAACTTGACTACAGACCCCTAATCACCTGCAGGGCCGAAATCAAATGTGGAAGTTTAAAGGACGAGTTCCTACAGATTCTTCGCCTTAGACCGCCCGCGCCCGGGGTTCCTGGGAAGGGGCCGACATACATTACACTTACACACTACATTTCCACACACTTCCTAAAACCACACCCATACCCAACTCGACCTCCCGACTCACGTGCAGTGATTCACACATGGTCCTTAACCCTGCCCCCACAAGAAGTACAGAATAACATAAATAACGCTCAAACGGTCCTTTCACAGCTTCTCATATGCTTGAAATGGCTTCATGGCTCAACCAAAATGATTTCTTTCCACCTAAATTCACTCAATCTTCAATTTCCCAAATTTTCAATTTTGACCCCTAGACCCCACACCTACTAAACCTACCCAAACCTTTCGAATATCTAAATTTTTGCAAAATTTCTAAATTACCTAAAATTTTCCAAAATCAATCCCAAACACCTCCACATCACTCAAATTGATCATCCATACCCAAAAATACCAAAAATTCCAAAAATACCCCCAAATACCCTCCAGTCATCTAAAATACCCTTCGCCTAAAAATCCAAAAATTCAGAAAATTCCCAGAAAATTCCAGAAAATCCTAAATATTCCCAATTTCATTTTGTCTAACTACACCATGGGCCAATTTTGTCAATTTACCCTACTTTTGTCAAAACCCCCAAATCGACCCATTTTAACCCTAAGTGAACCCAATGTTAAACCAAACCTATCCAATTGACCCAAATTCCCGGTCCAATTCAATTCTAAACTTCAATTAAACATTCCTAATACCAATTTAGACCAAATCCAAGTCCAATTTCGATCGACATTTCGATCCAATTTCATCAGTCTTTAAAGCCCAAATTTGGACCCATGACCCAAACTTAAAATTTCAAACTAAACTCCAATTCAACTCCAATTAACCCCAAATCTTTTCTAAACCTTCCTTAACATCCTCATAAACAAAACACTAACATGATTTGCTCAAGATTTTGACCCAAACCCCACTCAAATTCAACCCAAAATCAAAAAGCCCAATTGACTCATATCAGCTTCCATTTACCAAATAAACCCAAATTCAATCCAATTCAAGCCCAAACTACCCCAAATTTGCTTCTGCTATTCATGAAACATCCCTAAACCAAAACCAACAACTATTTGGCCCAAACTTCTACAAAATTCCCATCCATGAACACATCCTTAAACTTAAAAGCCCACTTCCCTTAAACCTTCTTAAAAGCCCATTTCCTTCAAAATTCAAAGCCCAAATCTACCCTAAAGCCCACATGACATCTCCATTTGTCATCCATTTAATTAAATCCATTACCTAAGTCCTAAAATCATCATTGAATTATCCCAAATGAAGCTTCATCCAAATTCCCATCAAATTACCAAAAAAATTTCTTAAAACCTCTTTTTCATGAAAACAAATCAACCTTTTCCCAAGCCAAATGAAGCCATGAACAAGCCATTCTCAAGCCACATGAAGCCATGAGGGCTTTGACTTGTCATTAGTCCATTTATGGCAAAAAGAGGGGTTCTTTCTTAAACCTCCTTTAACCTTTTTTACCTTAATCATGTCACACACTAAACCATGTTTAGCCACCTCATCATGGACTTTGCACTTCACCATTCCTTCTAAAGCTGACCTAAATGATTCCCTCACCAAAATCAGAGCTTGGAAGGGTGCACCAAGCCCAAAATGGTGGGTTGACCTAAACCAAGCCAAAGTGAGCCTTCTCCCATTCCATTTAAATCAAAACTCCTTTACACATGTCAAACCTCAATCGCCTACACTAAACCCTCAAACTCGACCCACTCCGACCAAGATGGTGACTATCGCCTGGCCGGCCGCTCACCAGGCTGCCGGAAAACACCATGGCCGAGAGCTCACATGTGAGCCAACATCGAAATTCCTCACTACGAGTCGCCCCATGCCTAATGGTCACCATGGCCGATCTTCTCCTGCCACCGCAGCAAACTCGATCCCAAGCCCTAACTCCCTCCGAGAGGCCTTCCACCCTCTCCTATTTAAACTCCACCCCTCTCGGCCATGAGGGGAGCCAAGCACAAACCTCGCCAAAACTCTCGCCAAAATTGTTCCGGCATCCTTCTCCACCTTAGAGCACTTCGATCCCCAAAGGAGATCCCCCCGCCATTTCTCCTCTCGTAAGCTCAATTTTGTGCCGAAATTCCACCCAAAACCAGGACACTTCTCCACAAAGGAGTCAATTCCCAAATTGATCGGCTCTACACCTTCACCGCACCAAGGGAAGGTGTCCACCATCAAAAGCCCCATCTCCTGTGCCACCCAAACTTGCTCCAAATTTCTCCAAGCTTCGTGATCGGGCTGTCGAAATCATATCCGTACAATTCACTCAGACCAGAGACTTCATTCGAGTCATAGACCTTAATCGAAGGTGCAACAACTCTCGCATTGAAGCCACACTCGAGCTGCGTATGAGCTAACTCTTCATCCCGAGCTTATGAAGATTCTCTATTTCAAATGCCTTAGTTCCAATGCATGTTAACCGTATAGATGTGTTCGTCTCTTCAAGACGAATCCATAGAGTATAAGAACATAAAAATCCATTGAGAATCGAGCGAGATCTGTGTGATTTAGTGTGGACGGCCTCTGTGCGAGAACACTTCGGGGACGATGAACGCATGCCGTCCATTCGATACACGCGCGCACGGACGGCCAGACGGGCGTCGGGACTGCAGAAACGGTGCGAGAACCGCGGGGCCCGGCTGCCGACTCGTGTGGCGGCGTCGAATGAGGGGCGCGACGCGCGTGTGTTCGAGCGCTCGAGGCTCCCGCCGGCGCCGCGATAAATAGAAAATTAGGGTATTTTCTTATTTATTTAATTCCCTAAATCAAAATCCATATCTGTAGAAAAATCACAAAATAAAATAAAATACCTCGTCGCGGGAATGTAGGAGAATAATGTGAAAAAGAAATCACTTAATTTCATTAAGTATTTTATTTCTTTATGATTTATTTACTCTCTGCATACATTTAATTTCTCCAGCGTACGTATACAATTCACCATGGCATGAGACCATGTGGCTTTTCAAGCCTCTGAACTCGGGAACATTCCCTGACCCTTTCCAAGGTCGTAGGCCATCTTCCGTGAAAAGTTATTTATTTTTCAAACGCATGTCGTCGTTTTCGAGTATTTTAATTCCAAAAAATAGCATGTTGTGAAATAAATTCTAGAAAATTCGGGTGACGTTCCTTAAGTAATTTAACCCTGGTGAAAAATAGGACTTGAGTGAATTCACTGCATTAACCCTAATCGCTTAAACACCCAAAATAGTCTTTAATTAATTAGAGTTAACCAGGTATCAAATTGACTTGAAATCAATTCTCCACTGGACCTTTGTAGATCGCAGGAATCCACCATAAAAATTTGCTAATTGACTTGGTTAACCCCAATAATCGTTTGATTAAGCTCACTTAGCCATTTTAAACTTTAAAATTCATAACTTTTAAAATACTTTTTAAAAATTCACCAAATTGGTTTTGGAGCCTCTCTGATATCAGGAACCTAAGAAAATTAAAATTTCACCAAAAGTTGATTTTTAATAATATTTTAATATTTAATAATTAAAAAATAATAAAAATCACAAAAATAATAAAATTCACCAAATGTCACATTTTGAATTTTAATCACTTAGGAACAAATCCCACATTTTTCCTAAGTCTATTTAGTGAGATATTAAATTTTAAAGCCCCAGGGTAATTTTAAAATTAAAAAAAAAAGGTATTTTCTAGCATTTTCACTAAAATAATTATTACAAATCATAGAAAACTAGAAAATTGCAAAATTTGATTCTCTGGTTTCTTGATATTAGAGAGATTTTTGAAAAATATAAAATCCATTTTTCAACATTTATTTTATTTTTAAATTAATTAACACTCCAAAACTCAAAATAATTATAATAAAAAATAATATAATTCAAAAACTACCAAAATTGGTCCAAGTGCTTCTCTGGTCATTAGGAATGTCCCCTAATTTTCTTAAGGACAGAAACTTTCCCTTGTTCATGTTATCAAATTTTCCTTGAAAATCTCTATTTTCCACCAAAAATAATTATATAAATAAATTAAATACAGAAAAATCACATTTTCTCCTCTCATGTCTTTATTGACATATGAGTGAAGTCACATAAAAATTTCAAGTTCATTCGAACAATTTAGTGAGTTATGAAATTATTAAGCTTAAAGGGTAAAATTATAATTAAACTTTTAACCCCTTAATTAAAACTTTAGGTTTAATAAAAAGTCAACAAGTAAAATATTTGATTCTAATCTGATTTGGATGGCTGAAATTTAAATAATTAAAGGTAGAAACCCATTAAATAATTTCCAAAACGATTAAACTTTAATTAAATAATCGATTAAATTCGTGTGTAAGAATAATAAAATTAAATTATTAAAATATGGATATTATTGCAGAGATTTATTCTTTAATTTAAAAATCCCTAAATTAATTATCTCATTAATATTCAACTTTAATTAAAATGATAATTCAAATTCAAAATATTAAAAGACTTAATCATTAAACTAAAGTCAAATTATTAAACTCTTTCAAAATTTCAATTAAAATTAAAAAATAAAGTAAATTAAAAGATAAATTAAATTAAAATTAAATAAATTTAATAATTAAATTAAATTAAGACAAATTAAATTAAATTAAATTAAATTAAAATTAAATTAAATTAAATTAAACAATTAAATTAAATTAAATTAAATAATTAAAATTAAATTAAATTAAATTAAACAATTAAATTAAACTAAATTAAATTAAATAATTAAATTAAATTAAATCAAATCAAATTAATTAAACACCAAATCAAATTAAATCAACTACGTTAACTAAATTAAAACTCAATTAAATTAAATTCAATTAAATATAACATCACCTAAAACAAAAAGAAATAAATTTAAAGAAAACAACTTCAACACTATTCCAAATTTAAACTCTTTTAACTTAAACCAAATCATTTCACTAATTTACCCTTGAAAGCTTTGATTATTATAACTCCTAAATGGAACATCAAATGAAGTGTTATCTCACTCATAGATATTCAAATGTCCTAGTTCACTCCAGCAAGTTAACAAGACTTCCCCAAAACCTTGATGATCGATTCATTTATATAATTAAATTCATTCGACTTAAACAATCCTAGAAATATCAAAGATGTTTAAGATCCTTCTTAAGCACTTTCTCAATATGATAGGATATTTATAAAATAACAACCGAATTCGATTATTCTTTGATGAAGAAAATCGTCCTTAAACAAAAAAAAAAAAAAAAAACACAAAGAACTCAGACGTCACAGAAAATCACTGGGCCATGTGATTGCACTCCGTGCAAAATCATAACCTTTCCTTACTACCTAGAACTCGCTTAAATATTCTAATTGTGTTTTCGAGTGCAATGATGACGGGAAGACCCTCTGTGTACGCTTTTATTTTATCAGAATTTACTTTCGCAATTTACATTATCAAGAATTTTACTTTATTGCAAATGCACTTTACTTTTTCGTACGATAAAACAACTGTTGCATGAAAACCCACACCTTTAGATGTGATTCCTAAACCGAAAACCAAATTAAGTTAAAAGTCATCATAAGATAAAATTCACCGCCACAACATTTCAAAATATAAAACAACTCAAAATTTAATCACAAATTTAACACAAAACTACAATCGCAACTAAATTAAAACGTCCCGTTTGGATAACGGAATACCTCGGATGATGTAACCTACGTGTCGTTAACGGGATTTCCCACGGTCTAAATGAAAGTGTGTGGAACTCATTCAGTCGAGTTTAGCAAATTCATCCGGACTAAGTGAATCCGATAAAAATAATATTTTAAGTTGACGGAACCAAGCGTGATCTTAACCTATGTCGTTATAATCAACTTTAAGATTCGTTTTAATCAAAATAAAAAAAAACACTGAAATTAAGACTTCTAAACCAAAACACTTTCCTCAACTCCTGATTTATGATTTCTAAAACTAAACCTCTCGCAACAACAAGGAGCTCGAGCATGGTGCAGGCAACACGACCATCGTCATCAAGAAAACCCGAGTCTACTTCAAGAAAACTTTTCTAGAATTAAACAACCAAGCCATGACTTCGAGGTAGTTTCGTCAGCTGCAACATAAATCCTCAACCTTTTCGTTGTGCATTTGCATTGCAAATTAAGCCCTAACCGGTCTTAGGATTCCGATGTTAGCCGTCCGATACGACATAAACCCTCACATTTTCTGTGCTATTTGCTGATTTATCATACAAATATAAGCCCTAATTAATTGAACTGCAAGATCAAAATATCAAATAAACATTAGGACTTTCCTAAATTCAAGCCAAACGATAGATACTGAAATTATCGGTTCACTAATCGTTGATTTCTCCTACCTTTCTTCCTTTCGATTCACAAAACAAAATGTTCCAAAAATTCCGATCCATTCCCTATTGGAAACTCCAAAATTCAATCTTCAAAACCTTAAAACTTTCAAATTCCTTGAGAGCGAATCATCGATTATTATCGAGAGTTTTCTTAGGCGATTCCGTCACTAAGCATTTAATTAACTATAGTGTGCTCGCCCTTATGGGGAATTTTAAAGAACTCAGTAATATAAACCCCGTTTAATGTTTTCATATTAAGCAGGGAAACTGAGCCGGCTTATAAAATTGGTTCGCGTACCAAATCCGATGTCACTAATCTTCTAGTTTATCTAATCAAGCCCCACCATCAAGCGTTGTGTCTATCCTTAGGATAGATACACCTACCAGGTGCGGTGCTCGTTTATATAAACTATTCTCGTGGATGCGAGATCTGCTTAATTTCATATCTTAAAACCTTCAAATTTAAAATTATTTTCAAAATCAAATACTACTTTTCAAATTATTTATTAATTAAAAATTTACGCATTTTCGTTAAAGCACCCCTCTTCAAAATAAAACACGACCTAAAAATATGCCGACAGTCCCTAATGGATCAAACTACCCTTCTTTCCGTTGGAATACTATGTTCATTTCTATCTTGAACAAGTATAGCCAACATTCTCTCGCATTTCTAGGAGCCAATGCTAGACACCCCTAAACGCAGAGGTTCCGAGATCCTTTTACCTCATTTCGCAGGTGGGTGGACCCCGATAAAAGTAATAGAGGATCCTTCGAGTCGAGAAGTCTTGTTTAAGACTCTCTTTCCTTTCCACCCCGAACCCATTCTTTACATTCTCTACACCTTTCGAACGTTCCGTTCTAACAAACAAAACCCTCTAATAAGTGATTCTTTTAACAAATGATTCTTTTTTATAAATACATGAACAAAGAATGAGTTCTGACTTTAATTCCTTCTTTTCGTCCCGAAGAAAAGAAGCATAACTCGTGACCGATAAATCCGTAATCTACCCCGCAGAAATGGAAGCCCCGAAATTGATTTTCTCCTTCACCAACGGATCGGACTTCGCCGTCTATAAGGATGAGCCGCCCGACACCCGGCCATCCGATTCGGGACAGGGATTTGAACACGAACGTCAAGGTCACCGACGTCCTCCCTCTTCGCACCGACAAACAAGGTATCCGGCCGAGGAGCCACTCGCCGAGCTCAACCCAGTCGACCCAAGAGTTTCTCCCTACAAAGGGTCCCGACTGTAGAGGAGTATCGCTGTCCGCCAGAGGACTGCTCTCACTACCCCCCATCGGTCTAGTTGCTCTCGCACCTACCCCCACTTCGCTAAATCAAAGGGGAAAGGAATCCAACTACGATAAACCCGTTACCGCGGAGGCACGATCTTCCCGTAAGACCTTTCCGTTTTCGAAATCGGGTCCGCTTCAAAGATTCCGTCGCCGACAAAGACCCAAAGAAGAAATAGAAATAAGGATCGCTGTGGAAGCGTAGCCGCCGAGATCGTTTCCCGGAGGAAATTCCGTAGCGTTTAATATACACCGCGTCGTAATATACACCATCGCCCGACTACATACCACTTTTGGGAGGAAGCAGTTCCATCCCCTCTCCGTCACAGAGGGGACGAGGAGAATGTTCGAAAGATTGGCCGCCACATTACCACAAACCCCGCATACTACAACGATAGCCGCAAGAAAAGAATCAACTACGTCTTTTACTCGACCGCAAACTTTGGCAGTAAAAGCTACATGAAGGAAATCGCCCGTGTCGGAAATTCTACGAAGGATAGGGCGGGTGCTTCTGGCCAAATCCCGTCTTGGGCCTCGAGTAGAACCCGCCGTCATGATAGAAAAGCCAAGCAAGAGAATGAAGGCTAGCCCGCCCGTCGTAGTATCGTGTTACGTATTGTGGAGGATACCACCTTCCTAAACATTTCCGTCGATAGACTATCTCGGCCCTAGACCTTCCGTCGTTGGGGAAGGATGGTGCGGCGTCCCACTACGGCGCTGGAGATCAAACAAAGAGCCCGAGAAAGAAAGTCTCGCCGTAGAGGCCGGAATCCGAAGAAAGTGCTACCGCGATGAAGGGGCACTCGTGAAAGGACCCGCAACCATCACGACAACCACAAAGATACAACAGAAAGCCCGCTAGAAGATGCCATGGAAAAGCCGAGAACCGACATCCGACGGTCGTGGCAAAAGAAAGAGAAGAAGTTCGGAGACGAGATCGACCTTACCTGGAATTCATGGACAATGAATATGCAAAATCAACAACATGGCCGAGACACGAGCTTCATCGCTCAAGGTGCTCCCGCAGCCGCAAAGAGATGGTGCCGAATCCGATGAAGAGACAAATTTTCCAGGAAAAGGGGACGACACGATCGCTCAAACGGCGAAGAGGATGGAAGAGATGGCATGGGCCCGCCACTTCCGTAGTCAAGTACAACCACATGGGGAGACACCCCTTTAAGTCATTCACATCGTAGACGGAGGAAAGGAGATTACATCCGTCACCCGGGATGACCAACAAAAGGATACAACACAAAGTATGATCCCCGAAAGGATATCAAGAACTCGCAGCAAACAGGTGGCGAGAAGCCCTAAAGACAATCGAAGAACGGACATCCATTCGGACGGGTGTACCTTACCCGTAAGAATTCGACGCCGTCCAATACCCGAAAGTGCTTCGTACCACCTCATTTAAGACCTTCGACTCGAACCGGAATCCCCCGACGCATGTTGCACACTTTCGTGCCGCTTGTTGCAATGCCGGCGGGAGCGATGCGCTACTCTTCCGACGCCCGCTCGCGTCCGTCAGAATCGCCTTCGACCGGTATGCAGAATTACCCAACGGTCTCCGCGAAGACATTCTCGTAGCCAGAGAGCCTCTTCATCAAGCGATTTGCCGCAGCTCACACTCACATCACTATAGGTGATTTAGTGGTAGAGAACAAAGGCCGAATGAAACTTTGGCGGATTACATACTTCGATGGAGAAACTTAAGCATGAAGTGTGAACCACAACCGCAAGAACAACATGCAACCCCGCATCTCGCTAAAAGCATTCACGCCCGATAGCACTTCTCCAAGGGATTCACTATTAAGACTTTCGAGGAAGTTGTTGCCACGTGAAGCTTGCAAGAAGAGGCGAGGCAATTAAGTTTGCCGACAAGACGGACAAGCATAAGCCGGTGAAGACTTTCGAAAAGAAATCGTGTCAGCTGCAGTTAGCCGACAAAGGCAAACAACCGATGCAAATACCACCGTAACGGCCGCAGCAACCACAACAAAATTACCAGCAACCCCGGGTCCAGCCGACGCCGTTCCGCAAGATGAACAACCGTCTCGTCCGCAACGTACATCGAGGGAGTCAAGCGCAGAATATCCGTTCAAAAATGAAGAAGATCGAAGATGTTCCGTAGCTTAATGAAAACTCCAGATTTCTACCGCCGTAGCCCAAAAGACCAGAGGAAGTCAACAAGAAAGGTGATCCCAACTTTTCGCCCCTACCATCGGATGCTTCGGGCACAAGATAAGACTGCATTACCTTCAAAAAGTCATGCTCAACGACAACCTTCGAAAAGGAAATATAACAATCCCGAAGGAGTACATGAAGGAACCCCGTAAAGGAGGTTCCGTCATCGGCATCTCAACCGATCCCGTCATCCCGATAGATCCCTATGCAACCGACGATGGATGGACTACCGCTCGACGAGATCTTCGAAGAAGATTTTAGACAACATCCGAACCGCTTCATGTAGCCCCAATTCGTAGGCCCGAGACCCGTTAAGCCGGTACTATCACTTGCGATAGAAGAACCACCTCGACAAAGGAGAAATCGAAGAGAAGAAGAAAATCGACGAAGAAGAGGGGACCGAGACTCCTAAGGCTGCACTAGGGGTCGCTTATCCCAGATAGTCGTTTCCGATTCGGGGGAGAAACTCGAACTCGATTTTGTATGATTATCTCGCTTCACTTCGGTAAGATCATATAATGATAAGGGTGATGGCGTTGGCTACGTTTTCGACTATTTCTAACGATTACGTAACTAGCGACAATCCGGCCGATTTCGATACCAACAACAATTCTCAAATCATACAAGATCTCGACGATCAAAATGACGAAGAAGGCGTCCATCAAGGAGGCTACGAGAGTTCAACAAGCAACGGATCTATCTGTGAGTTTCGAGGAGCTCCAAGCACATAGAAAGCTGTGAGTTTCCGCATTTCAAGATAATCCCGAAGAGCTCCTCGTCATTCCGATTCAGGAGGAGACACCAAAGAACTCAACGCTAGATTCAGAAAGAAATTACGAAGTCAACTCGAGAAGTGGAAAAGTTCTACCTCCAAGAACGGGTCCAAAGACAAAGGAAAGGTGGTTGTTCAAGAAGAACCAACTCAAACAGAAGAAATACCCATTCGAGAAGAAGCCGAGACGCCAGAGAACAAAGTACTACAACGTGCTAGCCCATCTTAGGAAACTACCGCCAAACCGAGCATCTACGATGCTCTCATCTTATCAAAGGAGATGAGAGTAGCTTCCGATCAAGGCCTGCTTCGATCCCAATCTCCATACCAAATGTCACTGTGACATTCCTTTGATGAGGTTTGCTCGTTAAATGAACAACAGTGTTACCTACGTACAATGACCTACTACTTGGGACACAGACTACAACCGACCGTTGTACATTTGGGCTTACGATCGAGTTTACGTCCCGCAGTTTTGGTGGATCCAGGAGCATCAATCAATATAATGAGTCTTCGAACACAAGATACTCGGGAAATTGATGCTCGCGAGCTCGAGGCCGACAAAATGTTATTAAGAGGATTCAACCGTAAAGGAGAAAGAGCCCGGTCAATAACGCTACCGATGAAGACCCTGATTTAGCAAAGACAACCGCAAATTTCATATAATCGATCTCGTAAACGTCGTTCAACGCCTACCTGCAATGGTCATGGATATACGAAACAGATGGTACTCATCGATCTCTACACTGCATCAAGTACTACGACAGGGAACAAGGCATCAAAGGTGACTTACAACCATTCTCCGTAACACATGAGATCGAGTCCAAGATGCAACTTATTATGCACCGCCAAAGAAAACAATCTTCCCGTAGATACCATAACAAATGAAGCAAAGAAAGTTCGAGACAATCGAAGAATCCGAAGTTCTAGTCCACCGTCACTCACCACTCCCTTCCGGCGAGATGGTGAAGGTTTCTTCACAACTCGCATCCGAGGTGAGGCCGGGACGAGGCCGGTGTAGACACTAGGACACCGTACGTGCGCAAAACCACCATCAATGCTGATTTCAGATGATGTTTCCGAAGAAGAAAAAGAAATCAAGCAAGAAGCAGCAACAATAAGTCGAAAGAAGCCGCAATACAAGATCTCCTCAAGATGAAAAGAACGAGGAATACAAATCAATGTACGAGAAGATTAACCACTACGTACATACTATGACCCTAACTCCGATCCATCGAATAAGATCGAGGGTATTGAGATCAAAGAGGTACGTAGTGACGGTGCAAAGCCGATCAAATTCTACCGTGGTGCTTCTTCCTCCAAAACTCGAAAATAATGTACAATTCAAGATGTCACTTCATCGAATTAATGGAATTACCTTTTGAAAGTGGTACTCTCCCCGTGTTCAAAATTCTAATTCAACGTGGTTTCTTACCTCGACGACACAAAAGGCCAATCACAACATTTTGAAAAGTTATGGAATAACTCCGCCGTCCTCCCAATTCAAAGTATGGACTCGATCTCGCACGCAGTGGCCGCCGGGACGATACCGAATTTTGCTTGGCTTCGTCACTTCTAAGTCCAATGAAAACCGGCATGGAAACCAGCGTACGAACCCGAAGATTTACAAATCGAGACGCTCCACCAGGACCAAGAAGAAATTAACCACACATGAGTCAATGGAAGTTAACTTAGTATCAAGAAAGAGCTCGTACCCACTTTCGTTAGCTCCTTACTCAATAAAGAAGACTCCGAAGAAATAATCAAGTTATTACCAATTTAAAGACCGTTTTGTCGTGAGCTACGATGAAATGCCAGGATTAGCCCCGTGAGGTCGTGCACCATAAGTTAGGAGGGATCCCATCGTTCCAAATGTACAAGGTCCCGAAGAATGCGTCCGGAAATCGAACAACAAGTCATAGCCGAAGTTAAAAGCTATCGACGCTAAATTTGTCCTCGCGAAGAACAATAATTCGACTGTTAAATAATGTGGTGCTGGCCGTAAAGAAGAATGGTCGATCGTAATTTGTGCGGACTTTAGAGATTTAAACAAGGCATGTCCAAAAGATGAATTCCTCTACCAATTCCAGAATCGATGATCGATATTGCTTCGACACATGAAATATTCTCATTCATGGATGGATCTTCAAGATACAACCAGATAAAATGGCTCAGAAGATGAAAGCTTACGCATTCGGCAGGGATCAGCCGACGGAGTATTTTGCTACACGCGACGCCATTCGGACCGCAACGCAGGAGCAACTTACCAAAGAGCAATGACAAGAATTTTTGATGATCTCATCCACAATCAAGTCGAGTGCTACGTGGACGATGTCGTCATCAAAAGCAAAGTAAAGGAAACCACCCGTATGATTCGAGAATCGTTTTCGAACGATTAAGACAATTTAACCTTAAGATGAATCCTTAAATGAGCTTCTTCAAGGCTACCTCCGGAAATTCTTAGATTCGTTGTCCGACATCATGGAATCAAATCGACCCGAGAAGATTAAAGCCATCTTAAATGCCGCCTCCAAAACCTTAAAACAACTACGATCTTTTCAAGGAAGCTGCATATCTTCGACGCTTTATCTCAAACCCGTCGTGTGTGTCACCTTCGCACTATTAAAAAGACGCCAAATTTATTCGGGAAGAGAAATGCCGTATACCTCAAGACATTAAACAATATTTAATGACACCTCCCGTCTTAGCAGCCCCGCCCAGATCATTACATTTTACACCGCGGCTCCCCCAGACGACTTCTAGAGCCCCGTTAAATTTGTGTCAATGATGAGGGTAAAGAAAATGCTCTTACTACTTAAGCCGTCGTTTACTTCCGACGGAAGTAAGGTATCCCGCAATCGAAAAGCACTGTTCGTCCCGATCTTCGCCGCTCAAAAGCTCGTGCACTACATGCTTTCTCATAAGGTCAACTTGATTTCAAGTTTAACTTACCGCAATACTCGACATTCCGTCCAACACTTTCCCAAGCATCACAGATGGTCAATGATATTATTATTGCAATTCGATATAACTTTCGTGCCTCCGTTGCCGTAAAGGGACAAGTCTTAGCATTCTCCGCAAGACACCCTTGCCAAATTTCCTGACCTCTCAACGACGATCCGCCAGATGAACAACAATGAACCTAGAAGACCTCGACGATCGACGCTGGGAATTATATTTCGACGGAGCATCTTCAAGACACAAAGACGAAGAATCGCAAGTGATAAGGCCCGGTAAGGCAGGAATCGGGCTAATCTTTATAACACCGGAGCGGGGGATGTTAAGATACTCCTACCACTCGACGTAATCCGTGTACAAACAACGAAGCAGACACGAAGCCCTCATAACTGGATTGGAATTAACTATTCAAACGTGGATACCGTACATCAACATCTATGGGGATTCACAATTAATCATTCAACATCGCCGGACAGTACGTAATTTTAAAGCCAAGACTCGAACAATACTTCCAAAAGATGCCATACAAATTCGTTGAACATTCCAAATGTAACGATCTACAAAATTCCTAGAGAAAGAGACTACGAAATAGACAAGCACTCTCGTCTCGCAAAAAGAATTCCATTCGTCATAAGATGAATCATGGAAGTGTCAGTTCACGGACGTCGTGTCCTATCACTGATGATGATACACAAATCAAGAAAAGAAAAGAATCAATACAGCGATTTAAAATACGTAAGATCATGCATACCATTACTGCATTCGCAACAAATGAAAGCTACTGTGACGATAGTCACAATTACTCGATCAAGAAAAGAACTCTATTCTACTCATTAATAAACAACACATTTGCATGTGGTTGGCTCCGATCAAATGTGGCTAAGGTGCTTAAGCGGGTCCGAGGCCCGAAATCGTTAAAGAGGTGCATTCAGACTCTGCGCTCACCACGGTCCAAAGAGGAAATGAAAATTAAAAGACTAGGGTACCACCGGCCCTCGATGATGACCGACCGCATGAAAATCGCCAAGAGCCGCTCATCAATGCCAAGTGCACCTGAGTGGTTCTACACCAACCTCCAAATGTGCTACACCCGACAATCGTCGCGGCTGCCAATGTCAGCAATGTATATACATGGGTCCAATAGAACCACCATCTTCGAAAGGACATCGTTTCATTCTTGCGGCTACAGACATTTTTCCAGAAGTGCATGTGCCCACTTAGAGAAGTGAAAGCACACCACGTGCCATGCTTTTTCAAGAACCAAGTTGTCTACCGTTTCGAGTGCCGCGTGTGATCATCTCGCATAATTTGGGTCAGCATTCGAAGCACACAACCGAACAATTTGTCGTGAGACACGGAATCGACCGGCGATACTCAACAATTTACTACCCAAGAGCAAAACTATTCGCCGAGGCTTTTAATAAAACTCGTTCAAATCTTAAAGAAACCCCGGAAGATAATAAGAGAAATCGGGGCACGAGAACAGCCAAGCCTTACGTCTACCGGACAACCTTCAGAACTCCTACCGCTGCACCTACGCCCGGTGTATGGGTCCGAGGCAAGAGTTACCTTTAGAGGTTCAAATTTTCCTTCACTCGGGACCGTTACGGTAAACAAGATCACGACAGAAGAAACGCCGTACCACGACTCGAAGAATTAAGGCTCGAAGGGAAAAGACTTGCACACAGCCAGGACTTAGAACTATACCAAGCTAAAATGGTTCAGGCCCATGACAAACTGGTCCGCCCAAGAACCTTCAAAGTTGGTGACTTAGTTCTCGTTCAAGAGACCTATTCGCACACCGCAAGATAAAGAGGAAAATTAACCCACTTGGGAAGGACCGTTTGCATTAAGCAAGATACTCGGAGGTTCCTACCACAGTGAATTGCTGTGGAGAACGACATATGCTTCCGATCAATGGACGATACTTGAAAAGTATTACGCTACCTCGATGTTTCGTTGAATGAATTCTTCATCCCTAAGAAACACGCGAAGTAATTATTTATGATTGGGTCCGAACCAAAAAAAAAATAATAAACGTGCTAAGATAAATAAAATCATGATAATTGCTTCTTCTTGTTTTCTTCTTCAAATCAACTCTTCCCTCATCTTATCCTACTTCATTCCCGTTAAATTTCAAAATATAAGAATAATAAAAAAATGTATTCTTAATAAACATTTTCTTAATGTTCTTGTTCTTGGGCAGACAGCCCCCCGATCCTTTTCCTTGTCTTTTCGCAGGGAAATGTCGAACGGGCGGCCGGGTCTTGAACTTTAAGAATGGCGTAAGCCTCGCACTCGATGTAGAAAAGAGGGTGAAAGATGGAGCGACAATCGAGATCGACTCGCATTTCGCACCTCAAACAGCCTGGCGAAGACAGGAAAGTGACCGGGGTCCTGGCCATCCTAAGAACCGGCCTGGGACAGACAAAGGATGAAAGTGGTGGCCCAAGCCACCAATCCAACAATAAGAAAAGAAAAACAAACATCGAAGAAGATAAGAAAATAAAGTCCGTAGTCGCTACAAACGGAAAGGGGGCTTGTCACCGCCGCGCCCGCAGATCCAAGAAGTTCGAGGGCTACTCTCACAACACGCAACGAAGGAATAAGAATCGCCGTATCCGTAAGATGTTAACAAAACTAGCCGCGACCGCGATGAGACAATTGCTAATGCCAAGACATACACTTCAAGGACACCGGTTCACCAGGAACTCAAGAAAGGAGGCCAGCTCCTAGGATAATGAAGAACCAGGAAATCTCCGAAGATCGTGAAGAAAGAAGGCTACCACGCCACCCAGATAGAACCACCAAGAAGGTACGCACTGTTGCGTAAGCAACCTCGGGGATGTCCCGATGTGCATCATCCCCGAGGAGCCGAGGTATGCAGGAACGGAAGGGATTGAACCATATATCCCACAATATGTCACAAGGCCTCGCCATCTACATCATTCCGGAATACGAGCCGGAGAGGATGCGAATAAGCCGAAAAGAAAACTTTCGAATACTTCGAGAGAATAGTTTCAAATTTGATCTTCCAAATTTCAAATCAAATCTTAAATCAAATTTCAATCGAGTTCAAACTCATCCTTCCAAATCTCAAATTCAATCTTTCCGCATTTCAAGTCTCAATCAAATTCAAATTCAATTTCTTCCAGATCTCGAATCAAATATCAATCACATTAAATTCAACCTTTTGGGTCGAGGATTTTATATCCAAGACTGCACTGCTTTAGGATTCTTTCCTATTGCACTGAAGTACATCAAATTCAACCTTTTGGGTCGAGGATTTTATATCCAAGACTGCACCGCTTTAGGATTCTTTTCCTATCAGCACCGAAATACATCAAATTCAAACCTTTTGGGTCGAGGATTTTACATCCAAGACCGCACCGCTTTAGGATTCTTTCCTATTGCACTCGAAGTACATCAAATTCAACCTTTTGGGTCGAGGATTTTATATCCAAGACTGCACTGCTTTAGGATTCTTTTCCTATTGCACTGAAGTACATCAAAATTCAAACTTTTGGGTCGAGGATTTTATATCCAAGACTGCACTGCTTTAGGATTCTTTCCTACGGCACTGAAATACATCGAATTCAAACTTTTGGGTCGAGGATTTTACATCCAAGACTGCACTGCTTTAGGATTCTTTTCCTATCGCACCGAAGTACATCAAATTCAACCTTTTGGGTCGAGGATTTTATATCCAAGACCGCACCGCTTTAGGATTCTTTCCTACGGCACCGAAATACATCAAATTCAAACTTTTGGGTCGAGGATTTTACATCCAAGACCGCACCGCTTTAGGATTCTTTTCCTATCAGCACCGAAGTACATCAAATTCAAACTTTTGGGTCGAGGATTTTACATCCAAGACCGCACCGCTTTAGGATTCTTTTCCTATCAGACCGAAGTACATCAAATTCAAACCTTTTGGGTAGAGGATTTTACATCCAAGATCGCATCGCTTTAGGATTCTTTTCCTACCGCACCGAAATACATCAAATTCAAACCTTTTGGGTCGAGGATTTTACATCCAAGACCGCACCGCTTTAGGATTCTTTTCCTATCGCACTCGAAGTACATCAAATCAAACACTTTTGGGTCGAGGATTTTACATCCAAGATCGCACCGCTTTAGGATTCTTTTCCTATCAGACCGAAGTACATCAAATCAAACTCTTTTGGGTCGAGGATTTTACATCCAAGACCGCACCGCTTTAGGATTCTTTTCCTATCGTGACCGAAGTACATCAAATCAAACACTTTTGGGTCGAGGATTTTACATCCAAGACTACACTCGCTTTAGGATTCTTTCCTATCAGCACCGAAGTACATCAAATTCAAACTTTTGGGTCGAGGATTTTACATCCAAGACCGCACCGCTTTAGGATTCTTTTCCTATCAGCACCGAAGTACATCAAAATTCAAACTTTTGGGTCGAGGATTTTATATCCAAGACCGCACTCGCTTTAGGATTCTTTCCTACGGCACCGAAATACATCAAATTCAAACTTTTGGGTCGAGGATTTTACATCCAAGACCGCACCGCTTTAGGATTCTTTTCCTATTGCACCGAAGTACATCAAATTCAACCTTTTGGGTCGAGGATTTTATATCCAAGACCGCACCGCTTTAGGATTCTTTTCCTATTGCATCGAAGTACATCAAATTCAAACTTTTGGGTCGAGGATTTTACATCCAAGATCGCACTCGCTTTAGGATTCTTTTCCTATCTGACCGAAGTACATCAAATTCAAACTTTTGGGTCAAGGATTTTACATCCAAGACCGCATCGCTTTAGGATTCTTTCCTACGGCACCGAAATACATCAAATTCAACCTTTTGGGTCGAGGATTTTATATCCAAGACCGCACCGCTTTAGGATTCTTTTCCTATTGCACTGAAATACATCAAATTCAAAATTTTGGGTCGAGGATTTTATATCCAAGACCGCACCGCTTTAGGATTTTTTCCTATCGCACCGAAATACATCAAATTCAAACTTTTGGGTCGAGGATTTTATATCCAAGACCGCACCGCTTTAGGATTCTTTTCCTATCAGACCGAAGTACATCAAAATTCAAACTTTTGGGTCGAGGATTTTACATCCAAGACCGCACCGCTTTAGGATTCTTTTCCTATCGCACCGAAATACATCAAAATTCAAACTTTTGGGTCAAGGATTTTACATCCAAGATCGCACTCGCTTTAGGATTCTTTCCCTATCGCACCGAAATACATCAAATCGAATTCCCGGGGTTAAGGAATTTACATCCGAGACCGCATCGCTTTAGGATTCTTTCCCTATCGCGATGAAATACATCAAAATCAAACTCTTGAGGTTAAGGATTTTACATCCAACACCGCATTACTTCCGAGATATCTTCTCATTGCAACGATTCAATCTAATCAATTCAATTTTCTTTCGAGGTTGGAGATGTTACATCTAAAACCTCAAAATCCCAATTTTCATTTCAAATCAAATCCCTTCAAATAAATTTCGACAAACTTCAATCTAAATCGAAACCCCAAACTAAAATTTAAACTCACACATCAAAACATAAATTGAAACAAAATAAAATCTAAATCGGAATTCCCCGCATCATGTGATTTCGGATTCACCGCCTTTTCCTTTCCCGGCCGAGAGTTCAAGAATCTCCGGTTCCAGCAGATATACTCGACACTCCCGCCAGAATCTTCTTACTTCGTCCTAAGTTCGTCACTCGACATCCGTGTCGGTTTTGTTTATCGCTTCGGTCAACACCAATACGCGCGGTGTGCTCCGTCGACTCACCACACCTATCGGGGTCCATTTGTTGACCTCATTTTTGGTGAGGTCTTCCTTCTTCTTTTTAGTGCTAGGATCTAGCCTCAGGCTTTTCCTTTCGACTATCTTAGAGGACTAGAATCGGGACCCGCCTTTTAGAAATTCAAACCACTTCTAAACTCCCCGCAAACTCCACAAATTCGACTATAGACCCCTAATCACCTAGAGGGTTGAAATCAAATGTGGAAGTTTAAAGGATGAGTTCCTATGGACTCTTCGGCCTGAGACTACCCCAGGCGGCCCGGTCCGATGAGGGGCCGACTTACATTACACTTACACACTACATTTCCACACACTTCCTAAAACCACACCCATACCCAACTTAACCTCCCGACTCATGTGGGTGATTCACATGGATGGTCCTTAACCCCTAAGCCCTCGCCAAGAGGTTAGGAACAACATAATGAATGCCTCAAATGAGTCCTTTCATGGCTCATATGGGCTTGAAATGGTTTCATGGCTCAACCAAAATGATTTCTTTCCACCTAAATTCACCCAATCTCCAATTTCCCAAATTTTCAATTTTTGACCCCCGAGACCCTACACCTACTAAACCTACCCAAAACCCTCAAATTACTCCAAATTTTCGCAAAATTTCCAAATTACCCAAAATTTTCCAAAATCAATCTCAAACATCTCCACATCACTCAAATTGATCATCCATACCCAAAAATACCAAAAATTCCAAAAATACCTCTCAATACCCTCCAAATACCCAAAATACCCTTCTCGCCTAAAAATCCAAAAATTCAGAAAATTTCTAGAAAATTCCAGAAAATCCTAAATATTCCCAATTTCATTTTGTCCAACTACACCATGGGCCAATTTTGTCAATTTACCCTACTTTTGTCAAAACCCCCAAATTGACCCATTTTAACCCTAAGTGAACCCAATGTCAAATCAAACCTACCCAATTGACCCCAATTTTGGTCCAATTCAATTCTAAACTTCAATTAAACATTCCCAATACCAATTTAGACCAAATCCAAGTCCAATTTGATTGACATTTGGATCCAATCTCACTTTTGGCCTTAAAGCCCAAATTTGGACCCATGACCCAAACTTAACCCAAACTCACCCAATTCAACTCCAATTAACCTCAAATCTTTTCTAAATCTTCCTTAACATTCCCACAAACAAAACCCTAACATGATTTGCCCAAAATTTGAACCCAAGTCCCACTCAAACTCAATCCAAGGTCAAAAGGCCCATTTTTCGACCTAAACCCAAACCTAACCCAAATTCAACCCAATTCAAATCCAAATCACCCCCAATTTGTTTCAAATCACTCATGACACATCCATGAGCTAAACCCAACAATTATTTGGCCCAACCTCTTTACAAAATTCCCATCCATAAATTCATTTTTAAACTTAAGGGCCCATTCCTTAAACCATTTTAAAAAAAAAGCCCACTTCCACCAAATCCAAAACCCCAAAAAAATTCTTCCAAAGCCCATATGACATTTCCCCTCATCATATTTTCAATTAAAATCATCCCTAAGTCCTAAACCAATCATCAAATAATTCTAAATGAAGCTTCATCCAAATTTCCACCAAATTATCCAAAATCCTTAAAATCCTTTTTTATGAAATGGACCAAACCTTTTCCCAAGCCAAATGGAGCCATGGAGCCATGCACAAGCCATATGCAAGCCATGAGAGCCTCTTTACATGTCACCATGCCATTTTGGACAAAAGGAGGAGGCTCTTTCCTTAATTCCTAAAGGTGATTAACCACTTCCATGATTCCACTAAACCATGCTTAAGCCTAATCGTGCTTGGATGGTGACTTGACCCTACCGATTATGCCGAGCCAAATCACTTTTCCCTCAGCCAAAACCAGGCCTTGGGAGGTGCACCTAGCCCAAATGGGTGGGTTGACCCATTTAGGTTCAAATTTAGCCATGCCCCCATTCCACTTCGAATCAAAGCCTTTACACATGGCATTTGCCAATCTGTCTACACTAAACCCCAGACCCCGACCCACCCGACCAAGATGGTGACCATTGCTCGGCCGGCCGGCCACCAGTGCCGCCGGAAAACACCATGGCCGAGAGCTCACATGTGAGCCAACACCGAAATTCTCACTCGCCGAGCCGCCCCATGCCTAGTGGTCACCATGGTCTGTTCTTCTCCTCACCGCAGCAACTCGATCCCAAGCCCTAACTCCCCCTGGGAGGCCCCTCAGCCAGCTCTATTTAAACTCCACCCCTCTCGGCCATGAAAGGAGCTAAGCACAAACCTTGCCAAAACTCTGCCAAAATTGTTCCAGACCCTTCTCCACCCTTAGAGCACTTGATCCCCAATGGAATTCCCCTGCCATTTCTCCTCTGAAAGCTCAATTTCAGAGTTGAAATTCCACCCAAAACCAGGACACTTCTCCACGATGAGCCAATTCTCAAATTGATTGGCTCTACACCTTCACTCGTACCAAGGGAAGGTGTTCACCAACAAAAGCCCCATCTCCGTACCACCCAGCTTGCTCCAACCTCCAAGCTTTGTGATCGGGCTTGGTCGAAATCATATCCGGACAATTCACCGCACCGAGAGACTTCATCCGGAGCTTGCAGACCCAATCGAAGGTGCAACAACTCTCGATTGAAG